>JXCR01092498.1:25337-42556 GCA_002079205.1 Phalaenopsis hybrid cultivar | reverse complement strand
GAGTCTCAGCAAATATTGCAAATTTACAATAAATCAAACTCCCATACGCATGTCGCGGAATGAAAGTAGTTACTCTCGCCGGGAGAACAATATCAAAACAATATGATTCCCAAACTCTGGCAGGAAATTTAGAGCTAACTCGCTGACAACAAAGTGGAGCACACAATATACAACCATAATTAAGTAGAGAAATCCNAATCAAACTCCCATACGCATGTCGCGGAATGAAAGTAGTTACTCTCGCCGGGAGAACAATATCAAAACAATAAGATTCCCAAACTCTGGCAGGAAATTTAGAGCTAACTCGCTGACAACAAAGTTGAGCACACTTATACAACCATAATTAAGTAGAGAAATCGAAGGGAAAACTACAAGAGCAAGGGAGAGCATACCGTTGGAAGCTGGGGAGGCGGGGGAGGGTATAGGGAGTGATTTGACGGCGGAAACTGATCGAGGAGAGAAGGCATGTACATGATCCCCGTTCCTTGAAAACCCTTGATTCCATCGAGGGTTTGGATCTCCGGGCCAATACCGCAAACGACGAAGTACTCGAAAATTCGGGACGCCATTGAACGTACAATTGGAAGAAGACTTCACACCTTCCTCCTCCTCTTTCTCTTGCCTATAAGTTTCTCGATGCTATTTCCAAGTCCCGAACATATTTCATACAGGAAAAAAACCACCGTCTTTGCAGCACCGATCTTCTACTGTGATCGTCCGAGCAGCGGATCTCCGGTTTCAGTTCGGAAATGGGAGAACAGGGGCATGGGCGTAGGAGATTGGAGGAGGACAGATCGCCGGAGTTGGATCTCAATGCCGAGCCCGCCAGCGAAAACTCAATATACCATACTTCGCTTCGCTCATCGTGCGCGACGGCTAGGACCGGTTACAAAGACTGGGTGAATAAACGGAAGAATGTGACACAAAATTACATACATACCTTCAGTATTTAGGGTTTAGAATTTTAGGATTTAGGATTTAGAGTTATATTTATAACATTGTAAAATTTAATATGCATTTCACTTCTAACATATAGTGAAACTGATATTTTTATGAGTTGTTATTGTTTAATCCAGTTAAGATGTATAATGTTGTATATTCTATGAACTCATTCGATTCNAAAATTTAATATGCATTTCACTTCTAACATATAGTGAAACTGATATTTTTATGAGTTGTTATTGTTTAATCCCTTTAAGATGTATAATGTTGTATATTCTATGAACTCATTCGATTTGAGCGAGATCTTGCGAAAGTGATAGAAGAAAAAATGGGAAATTTTTAGAGAGAGAGAGAGCTAGAGTCAATTCCTCTCTTTCTTTCTCATTTTATTTTATATTTATGCATCCTAGAGTTTATGAACACCTTCACTGGTCTAAGAAATTAAATAAAACGCTAGGTTATATGCTCTATAATTCAATGCTCGAGTAGATTTATTGTTGATAATTTTTTTAGTGTAGTCGTCGCGTGGTCAATAAATGGTTTCATATGCGATGTTGGATTGTAATTCTCTTTCTTTTGCCTCAATGAATTGTTTGTCGAGCTCAATGATATAGTTAAGTAGCTATCAACGAGCTTAGTAGAAGGATTCAACTAGTACATTTGAGTTTAGATAAAGAACTCGGGAAATGGGAGCGAGGTTGGCAGAAAGAACTCGCCTGAAGGCTTAAGCTGAGCGAGGCCCATTGAAGAAACTTGCATGAATGCTGACAAGTTCATGAGGTGCTCGTGACTTNCCTTGTGTTAAACTGTGACCAATTTTAAAATATAAGTGATTTGTTTTCATAATCATTTTTTCGAGTCATTGGTCAAAATACGTGACTAAAATAAATCAAAACTATAACAACTTGACTTTCGGATTGTGGTGTGACGCTTTGATGCTGACCAATGGTTGGTTTAATTCATCCTGAATTTCTATGCTAATTTTTTATTTGGGCAAGCATTAACTATTAGGGGTGTTTACATACATAACACCTAAAACATTGTTATTTACAAACTAGCACCCTCTTACATCCATTTTTTCATATTCTCTCTCAAATATCAAATTTCATGATAAAACCCCGACACTTATTTTTCATTTTTATCAAATTTTAAGTGGCTTCATCGTGAGGCGTAAATACGTTGGTTTGGTAGTCTAAAAATAGCACCTGGGGTTGCTAAATTTTGTAAATAACAATATTTTGGTGTCATGTTTGTAATTATCCCATAATTATATATAAACATATGATGTACTTATATATTATCAGGTTGTGTTAAAATATAGATTTTTCATATATGTATAAACACACCTGACATTATAGAATATGAATATTTACTTAAAAGTACATGAGTTTATGTCACACTTTCATTCATGATAATAATTATTTGATATATTTTTTTTTCGTGCATTTTTTATTGTTCATATTGCATGTCTCAATTCTTTTTATTATTTGTGTTTTAATAAATAGTAGTTATTTAATGAGTTTGATCAAACTCACTCGTTAATTTTTATATAGTTGACTGCACTCAATCACTCGGAGGATCATCTACATTGGAGATGACTTTCCAAATTTATATTTACTTTTAGTATTTTCATTCGGTCATTGTATTTACTTATGGTATTTTCATTCAGTTGTTGTATTTCCTTTAGGGTCTAGGAAGTTATTTGTCTATTGTAATTTCAATCCTTTTTCTTTTTTTTTTCCTTTAGTTGTATCAGTTGTGGAACTTTTATTAATGAAATGAAATAAAATTTTCTTTCCTTGCTTATTTCCATTATCACCTGTATAAATATATCTACCTTTCGAGAATACAAAATAGGTTTACATTCTTTCATCATGACCTACATTGTGGGGGTGAACTATCTTCCAAACCTGGGGTGTGACACAAAATTACTCATAAATACAGTTAGCATTCGGCTACAATCATTCACAGTTTTCTTTATTGTGCATCTTAAATTTTTGCTTTGCTGTACTATCTGAATAATAAAAATTCGCTTGAGTGACAAAAATCATGAACTGAGTCAGGAAAAAAATTTGATTCAAGAATCCTAATTTTGGAGATATTTCCAGGAATAACTGTGGTATTTATACAGCACGGAAATAAAAGAGGAATCATAAAAAATATAATTACACGCAGCTGTAGAACATTGCAACCAATTACATACTTTGTTATTATAAAGAATTTAAGGGATTTCAAAATATTTACACGCAGCTGTAGAACATTGCAAAGTCGTGAATAAATGCATTACAACTGATGGACAAAAGACCCAAAAACTCACTCATAACTCCCTTACAAATAATTCCAGCAACTCCTAGATTGCTGCTAAGACACCTGAGCAAGAAGGTTGCCTACGCATAGACTACAATTCGAGCTCATTGAATGTCGAGTCTCAGCAAATATTGCAAATTTACAATAAATCAAACTCCCATACGCATGTCGCGGAATGAAAGTAGTTACTCTCGCCGGGAGAACAAAATCAAGACTATATGATTCCCAAACTCTGGCAGGAAATTTAAAGCTAACTCGCTGACAACAAAGTGGAGCACATAATATGCAACCACAATTAAGTAGAGANAATTCTCTTCCTTTTGCCTCAATGAATTGTTTGTCGAGCTCAATGATATAGTTAAGTAGCTATCAACGAGCTTAGTAGAAGGATTCAACTAGTACATTTGAGTTTAGATAAAGAACTCGGGAAATGGGAGCGAGGTTGGCAGAAAGAACTCGCCTGAAGGCTTAAGCTGAGCGAGGCCCATTGAAGAAACTTGCATGAATGCTGACAAGTTCATGAGGTGCTCGTGACTTGTGAGATCCTTCTTGGCGGCAAGAAACACTATAGTTTGTCAACTCGGCTAATGAGTTTGATTGGCTTAGTCAGAACCAGATCATTTAGTGCATGGCCAATGGGCTCGATTCAATAGGTCCACGAGGCTAATTTGGTATTTGGGCTTTCTTATTGCTTAAACTAACTTGTTTTTTTAGATATATATACATGCATGATTATAGGGATGAGAGGATCGTAGCAAGTTTTTTACCTTGTCAAGTTTGTCTCGAGAAAGGCTTACTCATATTTAATTGAAATGATCTTTTCCACCACCAATAAGCTTCATGAATTGTCTTGAAGAGTAGTCACAATAGTTTACAGGCGAGCTCGTACTTTTCTTTCTCTCGAGACTTGAAAGCTATGCATGCAGGGAGTAATTGTGAAAACTCCTAAATAACTATGAATTGTTTCTCATTCAAGGGTCTTTACTTTTTAGGTAGCATAAGTGACTTTCTTTTATTGTGACCCAAAATGGGATATAAGAGGATTTCTCTTTATCGAGTTACCCTAAACAAAAGTGCATGTTTTTTTATGGATGGTGTGACTACTTTTAGTCCTTAGGAGATATCTACCCTTAAGGGATGGTGGAATGGAACATGAAAAGTTCAAGACTTATCAGTTATGGAAGATGTATTGGTACTGGTTCATTAGGTTATTAGATAATAACTATTAAATTATTTGAAATAGTTACCATATGAACATATGTTATATTTGTCAATACATCAGTACCTAGTCACAAAAAATATATTGTCAATAACAGCTTAAGAAAATTCAGCTTTCATAAGAATATGTTTGTCGTGTTAACTCCGATGTGATATTTGGTAGTCATGCAAGTCCTTCTAGAGATTTGCAAGTCATAAGCTTTGNTCTACCCTTAAGGGATGGTGGAATGGAACATGAAAAGTTCAAGACTTATCAGTTATGGAAGATGTATTGGTATTGGTTCATTAGGTTATTAGATAATAACTATTAAATCATTTGAAATAGTTACCATTTGAACATATGTTATATTTGTCAATACATCAGTACCTAGTCACAAAAAAATATACTGTCAATAACAGCTTAAGAAAATTCAGCTTTCATAAGAATATGTTTGTCGTGTTAACTCCGATGTAATATTTGGTAGTCATGCAAGTCCTTATAGAGATTTGCAAGTCATAAGCTTTGTTTTTTTTTTTTTCCTTCCCTTTATATTTGAGAGTTTATGACTAATTTGATCCTACCTCGGTGGAAAATTTTTCCAAGGAAAAGATAAATGTCTCCGAAGAAAGACTGAAAATAAAGTATGCAGTGGAGGCTAAAAAGAGGCAAGCATTATACGGGTTCCTATAATAAAAAAAGAAATAACCGGGGAAATGGGAGTTCAAAACCTGTCAAGGTGAAAGGAATGTCATGTAGTTTTATGGGGNAAGATAAATGTCTCCGAAGAAAGACTGAAAATAAAGTATGCAGTGGAGGCTAAAAAGAGGCAAGCATTATACAGGTTTCTATAATAAAAAAATAAATAACCGGGGAAATGGGAGTTCAAAACCTGTCAAGCTGAAAGAAATGTCATGTAGTTTTATGGGGAGCACAACAACCCTGATTATGGTTTTAGAAGTTGATCTAAATGAAATGACTCTAAGAGAAGTGTCTGTCTTACCATTCTCATATCCTTCTCCCAAGAAATCTGTGGATTTTGCTCCTAAAGTCATTATTGAAGGACATGTTTCTGACTCCTAAACTAGAGGATTTCTCTTTGCTCCTAACTGATGCCTAAAACAATGGTTACTCCCTCGGAACTAAGTTATGGTAATTGGGCATCAGTTTTCTATAATTTTATCTCATTTTAATCAATGATTTTTCTAATGTTTTAATGCATTATTGTAGAGAACTTTGTTAATCAATGGCGTGATTTCAATCTTATGATAGTCGGTACACCTAAAATATATAATTTTTTTATACCTATTTTTTTGAGATATTGTGTTTTAATAAAAGGTATTTATATGTTTTTCTTTGAAGTATAATCAAACAGATGAAAAATTGTGAAATGAGTAAAACATGATCAAATTTGTAGTAAAAATGAAGGTGTGTTGAACTGCGGCGCCGAAGCGCCCAGGACTGACACTTACGCGCCAGTGAAATAGGGAGAACTGCGCTGAAGCGCCAAGTACCTTGCGCTTAGGCGCCAGAAGTAGTAACTTGATGATTCAATGAATTTGGAAAAAATTTTTAAAAGGTGTTTGAAACAACTCTTGGTGAAAACTTGTGAAATAGTTAACAGACAGAAAAATTCTTTCAATTGGCTTTTGAAAGGATGCAACTTCTAGAATATTCATTAAATGTTGACACATTTTGAAGAGGCACCAAGGCACCTTTTGGAAAATTATAAAAGAAGACTTGGATTGAAGATCAAGAGATGATCAATCCAGACCCAATCCCACACGTCGCCGCCGCCGCCACTTTTCTTTTTATTTTAAGTTGTAATTTGTATTGTAAGTGAAGGAAGATATTCAAAGGAACTTCAAGACTTTGGTGGAGAGAATTTAAGATAAGTTTTTATCTTTCTAGCTACATTTAATTTTAATTTAAACTTCTTGTTTGTGTGCATAATTTATACTTTCAAACTTAAGTGTGGTTGTTTTTTCTCTATGAATTCTAAGTAGTTTTCTTTATGTTTTTCCTTAAAATGACAAGTGATTAAGTATTGGATGGAAGTGTGAAGTATTAGTTTTTAATGATGGAAGAAGTAGTGATAATTTTAAACTTCGTACTTCATCCACTTCTTGATTTGACTAATTAATGTGTTAATATTTGTCGTGAGAATATGTAAAATTCGAGATGGTATTGTCTCGGTCTACAAATGGTAAGAATCACATGAGATTGTACGGATGAGAATGTAATTCATGTGATTGAGTGCAAATAAATAAGAAAATGAACTTTGAAGGGTGTAGAATTAGAGGACTTTAGAGTTACTGGCTAGCTCCCCCAATTTGATTTATAGTTTTAGGTTTTGATACGAGATGTTAGCTCCTGGGTGAAGGGAGAAGAAGGAACTATAGAGTGAGGTCTAGTATCTTTCTTAACGAACTTGTCTTCAAGACTACTCAAACTGTAAATTAGCCAACTTTTTATAGCATCTTTAGTAAGAGTAAATAATATTATTGCTCATCTTTGTTACGATACAATTTGAATACTTCCACAATAGAATTCATATACTAGTTACTGATTCTTGATAAGAAAAAATATATTTTATTTAAATTATATTTATCTTACAAATATCTAGTTAAGTTAGTTAGTTCTTACTTTATTTTCAATTATCAAAAATTAAAAAAAGAATCAAACTTTTATTCCTATTACAATATCTAGAGTTTAAGTAAGAATATTTTTCAAAGTATAATTTGTTATCTAATTTCTCCAGTTTTGTAGTTGTATATTCTAGTTTTTGCTATGGGTTCGACATTCGATGTTTTATTAATAAATTTTATATTACTTGATAACGAGACGTATACTTGCGTAGTAACTCATATTTAAATATAATAAATGTATTCTTATTTGCTTCGAAGTCAAGTTTGTGCTTAGTTGTTGTTGATGATGAAGTTTGTGGCGTTGATGCGAAGAAAGAATTATAATTAAGGAAAAATTAAGAATATAATCGCATATATCACATTAATATATATAAAGAGCATTGGGATTGTTAGCTTTAAGAGATTCAGTTGCAAAAAATGTTGAGAAAATGAAAGATCAAGCTGCATAATTGGTGGAAGGGATTTGGTTGTTTGTTAACTACTGGCGAGCTCAGTCTTGAAGGTAATATCGACTTTCTCTTTCATGTTAATAAAAGAAACTCATACTTCTTGGTTATGTCATTTTTATGGATGAAAGGGTTGGGCAGTAGCTCGATGTAGGTGAGGGTAGCATCATGGAAGTAAAAGTTGTTGCCTCCAAAATGCTGTATTGGAGGAGGAACCAGCGACCACTGCTAAAAATAGACTATTAGTGGTGGATATTGTAACCACTTATATAATTTTTCATGGTGTTGAATTATTTAATCATGCAGGCTACTATAGGAAAGAGTTGTTGTCATTTCATAAGGAGCTAGAAAAGACAAATAAGTACCTCACAAAAGCTCTATAGGAACTCACAAAATTTTGGGGGGGGGGGAGCTAGTTATCGCAAAATATAAGATGACACACCTTGGAGAAAGATTGTTCAATATATATGACTATGTCAAGGATATAGAAAATGACTTATAGAGAGCCAATAAATATGAATTTCCTTTTGAGGATAAGTTGGCAATAACTTTAATGGAAACTTAGGGTTTATTTGGGGCAACTGCAGTTTATTTAATAATACACTAATAAGCTGATTAAAAATAATCTATTGATAAGCTAGGTGGGTGGCTATTACAATTTTTTATTGTTTTGAAAAACTCAGACTGCTGCTAGGAAGTTGCCACTGCACTTATCTAGGTGCGGTGTGAAAACGATGCTTTCAACGCTTTCAAAAAGCATAAGTTGTCAAAACGCAGTTTACCCAAACAGGTCGGGTGCGTTTTCAAAACACCACCGCACCAAATAAGCTGGCCCAAACATGCCCTTAACAAAATCACAAAAAGTTAGTCAACATTGGCACTCATTCGTTAGTGAGTTGAATTGCCTCAATCCAGACAGCTTCTTGTAGGAGAGTTGTTAGTAGTGAGGTTCCTTTACAGCAAAAATAAATTGATCTAAACAATGAAAGGAATCATGATCTAAGTTTATTTCGTGAAGGATTGTGGCTATATATTTAAAAAAAAAAATTTTTTTTTTGCTGTATTGTCTAACATTAAGTACTTTAAGATTATTTATATAAAGAGAATTTTTTTTTACAGTCTTTGATATCGAGATATGGGTGTTGTTGTTATGTGATATGACTAATTTTTTTTCGTCAAAAATTTCAAGAAATTTTTTGACTTTTTTGGCGCCTTTATTTTCTATATTATATTTCCGTTTTTGCCCTTGCGATTGTATGATAATGTACGGGTGATTCAAATTCTACATACTTTATTGATTTTTTTATATCTTCCTCGACACTTAAATGTCGCGCCGTGACTTTTTTGTTTTATTGCATTTATTCTTCTGCAACCACAGCGAGTCATGAGGATTCTAGCCCAAAGGTGGAGATGGCCGCCACCGCTATGAAGAACAGTAACAATAACTTTCTCGTTTCAAAGATGCTCGCTAGAGTTGTTGACCATGGAATCTCTCTCCACAACGATAAAGACATTATCTTTGATAATTCTTATATTATTTTATTACCTCAAGAGAACAAAGCTCCGAATACTATACTTTTCATACGAGGCAAGTTGCTATAAAGACTAGTTTCAACCTGGCCTTCACTTTCCAATATGTAAGGAACTAGCATACATTCTCATTCTCTTTAGGATAAACCCTGCACAGATTCAACCAAACTCAATAGCCAAAACAATTTAGGTGATTATTTTTTAGGTGTAGAAAGATATTTTAGTCGGTGAATGTTTTTTGTAACTTGCTTTTGTCGCAATGCGTCAAAATTTGGGATTATACTATTTGACTCTAGTAGGTGACAAAGTAAAATTTAGAGAATAATATTCCTCATCAGGGAAGAAGTTTTGCATTGCTCGTTGTAAGAGTGCTCGAACAATTCCAAAAGTCACTCAATCATCTTTCGGGTGGTAGAACATTGATAATGTCACATATATCCCCTAAAGAGTATTAAAACAACATCAATAACGACGAGAGGTTAGATGTTGAAGTCTTTATAATGGCCAGATATGTGAAGACAATCTTATTTGATACATGTTATTCGTGTTTGCAAGATAATACTTTATGAATAATTTTCTAAAAATTTTATGAGTGTCGTTCCTTTCGTTTCAAGAAATGCATATCGACATTTACTTGAGTGGCAAAGAGATTGAGATGTTTTTTTTTCACATGATCATTAAAAATGGAGATGTTAAGGCTCCCAGCCTTTTGGGCTTATCGAAGATAATGATGTCAGGAGTTGATGAGGAAAAAGATGACAGTGTATCAATCATTAAAGTCTAGGAAATGGACGAGGAAGATGGGATTTATCTTGTAAAACTCTCAATAAGAAAAAGAGAACCCAAGAAGAAAGTGGGGATAAAGATTAGGGAACCTACTACGGTTCCCTGAGTCCCTAAGCTAATGCCTGTATACAAGGAAAAAGTTGTGTTGGTGGTTTAAGTGTCCACCGTTATTTGCACTAAGAAGAGGAAAGTGGATGATGGTGCTACCTCTGTGGCTCACGCTGTAGTTTAGCTCCTCTTTCTCTCAATCCTTCTTTAGGTTGCAGTACAGGTCATCCCCCTCAATATGGTGGTAAGATTATATTTGTAGAGCACGACAAAAGCCTTCTTGTAAATAATTAAAAAATTTGGACCACTCAATTGGACAACCCAAAGAGTTTCTCTCGATTAGACAACATTTTGTGGACATTTGGGTGTTCTAATGATGTCAAAATTGAGCGATATTGGGTTTGTTGAATTAATTTTGTAAGGATTCTCAATTCAATTACCAGCTTGACCAATTTGGAATTCATTTGATCTTCCAACTAGGTACTAAAAACTTCTAAAAGTTGTATGACAACTCAATCTGAGCTTGATTTGACTCTAATTGGAGCAACTTTATTATCATTGTATTAGTCTTATTGGCTTTGTTAATTTAATTATAAGTTTCTTGAAATCAAAGTTATAAATGATTTTTAATTAGAGTTTGAATATTTTTTACTAAAAAATTGCATCAAAATTAGTGTCACGCCTCGAGATCCATGTTACACCTTGAGGTCTGTATAGGATGATGAAAAATTGTTGAGTGCATATCAGTTCCCCCTATTTCTGGGCGAGGACAATATTACTGCCTGAAAAGATCAGAGACCTGAAATATATATTTAATAATGACTGTGGGAAACTTAAGGCCAGTGGTTGGCATTCCTGGGTTGGCATGTCACTGTCATGTTGAGTCAATGTGTGGGGTTAGCATGTCTAAACTGGTCATAGAGAATTATTGTGTTGGAGAGGGTTAGTGTCAAAGATGGACATATGACAGAGATGAAAAGTAAGAGAAGAAAAATGTGGAAAGTTTGCATGCGATAAACCTTGTAAGAATACGTCAAGTATGTGTGCCCAAACAATATTAGACGAAAACACCTTTGACCAATATCTACTGAAGAATATCTACATAAACCGCCCACAACCATAAATACATGTGTGTTTGTCTATTCAGGGATCTAGAGTGTTCCCAATGGGACGTATCCCACTTAGTTAATTACATATTGGTGGTTGCAAAATAATACTTTTGATCTAGGAAGTTTTGCTTATATTAGAAGTGATAACTAACGAGAGCTATTAAAGGGCGGTTGTTTTGCATGAGAATGCTCTGATGTTTTCAAAGCTTCCGCTAAGTCACGTGGCGAAGAGTGAGTCTCTCACAATCTTGCATGGGTAATGAACTCCTCGACATACGAAGCCTGCAAAACAACTAAATCATCCTGACATGGAATCCCAATACGTCAAAGCATATCAGGACCATAAGGGCATAGAATAAATCGTCGTATCCCAAACGGGTCATAATTAATCGGTAATTGGGTTGTCAAAATGATATTAACAATAGAAAGAGGTGCAATAGGGCTCAAAGTGGGTAGTTAAATGAAAGGAAGAGTAATCCCTAACAGGGAGAGGTAGTCGGGTTGATGCACCATGGACCCGTCATCCTAAGCCACTAGAACCCTAAGTCAATCTGGTCGTGAAGATATTCGACCCAACATGTCTAGAGATCACCAGTCAGCAATTGTGAATTTTCTCATTTGTAGAAACCTCGATAGCCCTAAGTTCAAATGAAATAAACTTTGTTTTATGACTATCAAGCGGAGCTCCAATAGGTGGGGCTTATACCCACCGAAGTGGCAGGGATGCTGCTATAAATGAAGAGAAGGGGAGGTTGAACTATAAAGCTAGAAATACTCACAATTCTAAATTTTATTTAATCTTAAAATTTATATTAGGATTTTGTAGCAAGTTTTTATAAATTTTAAGTCCTGCAGAGCATATGAGGCAACGTAGGATGCCCAAATAAAGGCACAATGCAAAAAAGGCAAAGCCAACCCTAGCTTGCAAGCATGCAAGAAAAGTAGGAAAACAAATCAAATATAAAATAATAAAAGGTCGGTGTCGCTGGTCGACAACATATCCTATAAAAGAAAAAGGAGATCAGATACCACATGAGTACAAGCCATGACCTAATTTTATACATCAATGAGATTTAGAATTAATGTATGTGACACGATCAAGCAGCTCTTAGTCCTCGTCATGTGGTTTTGCTCGTCTGACACTTTGGAACTCGTGCCCATAGCTTATTTTTAATACATGACTAACATAGAAAATCTAAAAGTATAATAGAAAAAGAAAAAAAATGAATTCAACCTGTATGAAAACAATGTTAGTAGGAAAGACAACAAACATGAAATATATAATGAGCCGTGTCTTTTTATCGAGGGAGCTAAGTGTTACGTGCAAGCAAAAGGTTGGTTGAAAACATCACAAGCTCCCCCTTTAATTGCACTTGTGTGTATGCATATATTCAGTACTATCATGTATACTAAGTTATATCAATGGGTTGGCGTATGTTTTGACAAGGTCGCCATCTTCGGCCCCATCCTAAGGATCCAAGAATTCTTAGAGTTGTCATTCTGTGCTTGTTTTGCAAAAGCTTTTGTAAAATTTAACCTCTTGTACAATCTAAAATAGAGACGCAAATAGTTTAAAAATAGATTTTTGAAAACATGATGCATAATGTAATGAAAATGTACATTTTTTATACATTTAAAATAGTTCATATGAATGAAAAGTCTAAGTGGCGCCTATTATACTCATTGGAACCTTAACACAACATATTTGTGTTGAACTCACTTTTGTTAGGACCTCTTTTCTCTTTATGGAAGCCTAGGATCTAGCCTTAGGGTTTTGTAGGGACCTTCTTAGATGCATAGAGATGAAACTTACCCACATAGACTTTCAAACAAATTCTACATTCACATAGGGTATCAAAGGTTAAGCCTCAATCCCCAACCTTTTGATGGAATTATTGGGGTTTTGAACCAATATAAGCCCTAGTTGAATTCCTATAGGTGTGCATTGGCTTAAGCTACCCGTGGAGCCCGGAGTCCTAGGGATCCCCCTAATAACCTTTTGGCTACCTCATAAATTCTCTTTAAGTTAAGACAAGGCCATTAAGCATGAGGCTAATCCAAGGCCAATGACATTTTTATCTCTAACCACAGACATAAAAACTCAAAAAATCCCTTTACAATAAAATTCAAACTAAAGGCAGGTGTAAGTCACCAAAATTAAACTTTGGCCCCACCAGATTTTTCCAAACACTAACTAACCCTAAAATTAACATAAGTTTTGAACACATCAACTTAACTCTAAAATTTAAAATCACCTAAATTCACCAAAACTCAAGCGAACCCTTGTTAACTTGACTCAAATAATTAAATCAATTAATAAAAAACTAAACATATCAAAATAAAATCAATATCAATTTAAACTATTATGACCAAACTCACTTAAAAATCAAAGTTAAAATAAGGAGGCAAGTTCCATAATTAACCTAATTATTTAGTTAGGTTAATTATGATAGCCCACTATGGCTAATATTTTGGTCTAACCTAATTGCCCAAGGTCATACTTAATCACTAAAGCCCGCACTTAAACTTAGGCCCATGACTCACCCCTCATGAACCAACCAACCCCATGGATTACTAGCATGACCTATCATTTAAACACATAATTAAAAATTTAAGTGAAAATAATTAAAGTCCAAAATAAACACTGAAAGACAAGAAGACACACTTAGTAAAGTCACTCAACACATGACAACTAAGTCATAACTCCTTAGTCCAACCCATTGGGAGTCAAACCATACCAATTCTGGTCTTAGCCACCACGTNTTTTTAATACATGACTCTCATAGGGACTCTAAAAGTATAATAGAAAAAGGAAAAAAAATAAATTCAACCTGTGTGAAAACAATGTTAGTAGTAAAGACAACAAACATGCAATATATAATGAGTCGTGACTTTTTATTGAGGGAGCAAAGTGTTACGTGCAAGCAAAAGGTTCGTAGAAAACATCACAAGCTCCCCCTTTAATTGCACTTGTGTGTATGCATATATTTAGTACTATCATGTATACTAAGTTATATCAATGAGTTGGCGTATGTTTTGACAAGGTCGCCATATTCGGCCCCATCCTAAAGATCCAAGAATTCTTAGAGCTATCATTTTATGCATGTTTTGCAAAAGCTTTTGTAAAATTTGACCTCTTATACAATCTAAAATGGAGATGCAAATAGTTTAAAAATAGATTTTTGAAAACATGATGCATAAAGTAATGAAAATGTACATTTTTTATACATTTAAAATAGTTCATATGAATAAAAAGTCTAACTGGCGCCTATTAGACTCATTGGAACCTTAACACAACATATGTGTGTTGAGATCGCTTTTGTTAGGACCTCTTTTCTCTTTATAGAAGCCTAGGATCTAGCCTTAGGGTTTTGTAAGGACCTTCTTAGATGCCAAGAGAGGAAACTTACCCACATAGACTTTCAAACAAAATCTACATTCACATAGGGTATCAAAGGTTAAACCTCAATCGCCAACCTTTTGATGGAATGATTGAGGTTTTGAAGCAATATAAGCCCAAGTTGAATTCCTATAGGTGTACATTGACTTAAGCTACCCGTGGAGTCCAGAGTCCTAGGGATCCCCCTAATAACCTTTTGGCTACCTCATAAATTCTCTTTATGTTAAGACAAGGCCATTAAGCATGAGGCTAATCCAAGGCCAATGAACATTTTTATCTCTAACCACATAGACATAAAAAAATCTAAAAATCCCTTTATAATAAAATTCAAACCAAAGGCAGGGGTAGGTCACCAAAATTAAACTTTGGCCCCACCAGATTTTTCCCAACACTAACTAACCCTAAAATTAACATAAGTTTTGAACACATCAACTTTACCCTAAAATTTAAAATCACCTAAATTCACCAAAACTCAAGTGAACCCGTGTTAACTTGACTCAAAAAATTAAATCAGNTGATCTAAATGAAATGACTCTAAGAGAAGTGTCTGTCTTACCATTCTCATATCCTTCTCCCAAGAAATCTGTCGTTTTTGCTCCTAAAGTCATTGTTGAAGGACATGTTTCTGACTCCTGAACGACTGGAGGGGGTTCCAACAATGATTACTCCCTCAGAACTAAGTTATGGTAATTAGGCATCAGTTTTCTATAATTTTATTTCATTTTAATCAATGATTTATCTAATGTTTTAATGCATTATTGAAGAGAACTTTGTTAATCAATGACGTGATTTCAATTTTATGATAGTCGGTACACCTAAAATATATAGTTTTTTTATACCTATTTTTTTGAGATATTGTGTTTTAATAAAAGGTATTTATATGTTTTTCTTTGAAGTATAATCAAACAGATGAAAATTGGTGAAATGAGTAAAGCATGATCAAATTTGTAGTAAAAATGAAGGTGTGTTGAACTGAGGCGCCCAAGCGCCCAGGACTGACACATATGCGCCAGTGAAATAGAGAGAACTGCGCCGAAGCGCCAAGTACCTTACGCTTAGGCTCCAGAAGTAGTAACTTGATGATTCAATGAATTTGGATAAATTTTTTAAAAGGTGTTTGAAACAACTCTTGGTGAAAACTTGTGAAATAGTTAACGGACAAAAAAATTATTTCAATTGGCTTTTGAAAGGACGCAACTTCTAGAAGATTCATTAAATGTGGACACATTTTGAAGAGGCACCAAGGCACCTTTTGGAAAATTATAAAAGAAGACTTGGATTGAAGATCAAGAGAGGATCCATCCAGACCCAATCCCACACGTCGCCGCTGCCGCGACTTTTCTTTTTATTTTAAGTTGTAATTTGTATTGTAAGTGAATGAAGAGATTCAAAAGAACTTCAAGACTTTGGTGGAGAGGATTTAAGATAAGTTTTTATCTTTGTAGCTACATTTGATTTTAATTTAAACTTCTTGTTTGTGTGCATAATTTATACTTTCAAACTTAAGTGTGGTTGTGTTTTCTTCATGAATTCTAAGTAGTTTTCTTTATGTTTTTCCTCAAAATGACAAGTGATTAAGTATTGGATGGAAGTTGTGTGAAGTATTAGTTTTTAATGATGGAAGAAGTAGTGATAATTTTAAACTTCGTACTTCATCCACTTCTTGATTTGGCTAATTAATGTGTTAATATTTGTCGTGAGAACATGTAAAATTCGAGATGGTATTATCTCGGTCTACAAATGGTAAGAATCACATGAGATTGTATGGATGAGAATGTAATTCATGTGATTGAGTGCAAATAAATAAGAAAATAAACTTTGAAGGGTATAGAATTAGAGGACTTTAGAGTTACTGGCTAGAGCCCCCGATTTGATTTATAGTTTTAGGTTTTGATACGAGATGTTAGCTCCCAGGTAAAGGGAGAAGAATGAACTATAGAGTGAGGTCTAGTATCTTTCTTAACGAACTTGTCTTCAAGGCTATTCAAACTGTAAATTAGCCAACTTTTTATAGCATCTTTAGTAAGGGTAAATAATATTATTGCTCATATTTGTTACGATACAATTTGAATACTTCCACAATAGAATTCCTATACTAGTTACTGATTCATGATAAGGAAAAATATATTTTATTTATATTATATTTATCTTACAAATATCTAGTTAAGTTAGTTAGTTCTTACTTTATTTTCAATTATCAAAAATTAAAAAAAGAATCAAACTTTTATTCCTATTACAGTATCTAGAGTTTAAGTAAGAATATTTTTCAAAGTATAATTTGTTATCTAATTTCTTCAGTTTTGTAGTTGTATATTGTAGTTTTTGCTATGGGTTCGAGATTCGATGTTTAATCAATAAATTTTATATTACTTGATAACGAGACGTATACTTGCGTGGTATCTCATATTTAAATATAATAAATGTATTCTTATTTGCTTCGAAGTCAAGTTTGTGCTTAGTTGTTGTTCATGATCAAGTTTGTGGCGTTAATGCGAAGTAAGAATTATAATTAAGGAAAAATTAATAATATAATTGCATATATCACACTAATATATATAAAGAGCATTGGGATTGTTAGCTTTAAGAGATTCAATTGCAAAAGATGTTGAGAAAATGAAAAATCGAGCTGCATAATTGGTGGAAGGGATTTGGTTGTTTGTTGACTACTGGCGAGCTCAGTCTTGAAGGTAATATCGACTTTCTCTTTCATGTTAATAAAAGAAACTCATACTTCTTGATTATGTCATTTTTATGGATGAAAGGGTTGGGCAGTAGCTCGATGTAGGTGAGGGTAGCATCATGGAAGTA
>JXCR01092498.1:11017-24801 GCA_002079205.1 Phalaenopsis hybrid cultivar | reverse complement strand
AAGGATATAGAAAATGACTTAGAGCCAGTAAATATGAATTTCCTTTGGAGGATAAGTTGGCAATAAGTTTAATGGAAACTTAGGGTTTATTTGGGGCAACTGCAGCTTATTGAATAATATGATAATAAGCTGATTAAAAATAATATCTTGATAAGCTAGGTGGGTGGCTATTACAAATTTTTATTGTTTTTGAGAAGTAAGACTGTTGTCAGAAAGTTGCCACTACAGCTATCTAGGTGCGGTGTGAAAATGATGCTTTCAATGCTTTCTAAATGCATAAGCTGTCAAAACGCAGTTTACCCAAACAGGTCAAGTGCCTTTTTAAAACACCACCACACCAAATAAACTGCCCCAAACAAACCCTTAAAACAATCACAAAAAGTTTGTCAACATTGGTACTCATTCGTTAGTGAGTTGAATTGCCCCAATCTAGACAGTTTCTTGTAGGAGAGTTGTTAGTGGTGAGGTTCCTTTACAATAAAAAAAAAATGATCCAAACAATGAAAGGAATCATGATCTAAGTTTATTTCGTGAAGGATTGTGGCTATATATTTTAATAAATTTTTTTATTTTTTTTGTTGTATTGTCTAACATTAAGTATTTTAAGAATATTTATATAAAGAGAATTTTTTTTTACAGTCTTTGATATCGAGATATGGGTGTTGTTGTTCTGTGATATGACTAATTGTTCACGTCAACAATTTTGAAAAAATTTTTGACTTGTTTGGCGCATTTATTTTTTGTATTATATTTCTATTTTTACCCTTGCGATTGTATGATAATGTACGGGTGGCTCAAATTCTACATACTTTATTGATTTTTTTATATCTTCCTCGACGCTTAGATGTCGCGCCGTGACTTTTTTGTTTTATTGCATTTATTCTTCTGCAACCAAGTGAGTCATGAGGATTCTAGCCCAAAGGTGGAGATGGTCGCCACCACTATGAAGAACAATAACTTTCCTGTTTCAAAGATGCTCGCTGGAGTCGTTGACCATGGGATCTCTCACCACAACGCATAAAGACATTATCTTTGATAATTCTTATATTATTTTATTACCTCGAGAGAACAAAGCTCCGAATACTATACTTTTCATACGAGGAAAGTTGCTATCAAGATTGGTTTCAACCTGGCCTTCACTAATTAATATGTAAGGAACTAGCATAAATTCTCATTCTCTTTAGGATAAACCCTGCATAGATTCACCCAAACTCGATAGCCAAAACAATGTAGGTGATATTACTTTTTAGGTTTAGAAAGATATTTTAGTCGGTGAATGTTTTTTGTAAATTGCTTTTGTTGCAATGCATTAAAATTTGGGATGATACTATTTGACTATTGTAGGTGACAAAGTAAAATTTAGAGAATAATATTCCTTATCAGGGAAGAAGTTTTGCATTGCTCATTGTAAGAGTGCTCGAACAATTCCAAAAGTCACTCAACCATCTTTCAGGGGGTAGGACATAGATAATTTCACATATATCCCCTAAAGAGTATTAAAACAACAACAATAACGATGAGAAGTTAGATGTTGAAGTCTTTATAATGGCCAAATATGTGAAGACAGTCTTATTCGATACATGTTATTCGTGTTTGCAAGATGATACTTTCTAAATAATTCTCTAAAAATTTTATGAGTGTCATTCCTTTTGTTTCAAGAAAGGCATATAGACATCTACTTGAGTGGCAAAGAGATTGAGATGTTTTTTTTTTCACATGATCATTAAAAATGGAGATGTTAAGGCTCCCAGCCCTTCGAGCTTATTTGAGATAATGATGTCAGGAGCTGATGAGGAACAAGATGACAGTGTATCAATCATTAAAGTCGAGGAAATGGATGAGGAAGACGAGATTTATCTCTTAAAACTCTCAATAAGAAAAAGAGAACCCACGAAGAAAGTGGGATAAAGATTAGGAAATCGGCTACGGTTCCCTGAGTCCCTAAGCTAATGCCCGCATACAAGGAAAAAGTTGTGTTGGTGGTTTAAGTGTCCACCGTTATTTGCACTAAGATGAGGAAAGTGGATGACAGTGCTACCTCAGTGGCTCACGCTGTAATTTAGTTCCTCTTTCTCTCAATCCTTTTTCAGGTTATAGTACAGGTCATCCCCCTCAATATGGTGGTAGGAATATATTTGTAGAGCACGACAAAAGCCTCCTTGTAAATAATTAAAAAATTTGGACCACTCAATTGGACAACCCAAAGAGTTTCTCTCGATTAGACAACATTCTGTGGACATTTGGGTGTTCTAATGATGTCAAAATTGAGCGATATTGGGTTTGTTGAATTAATTTTGTAAGGATACTCAATTCAATTACCAGCTCGCCCAAATTGGAATTCATTTGATCTTCCAACTAGGTACTAAAAACTTCTAAAAGTTGTATGACAACTCAATCTAAGCTTGATTTGACTCTAATTAGAACAACTTTATTATCATTGTATTAGTCTTATTGGCTTTGTTAATTTGATTATAAGTTTCTTGAAATCAGAGTTATAAATAATTTTTAATTAGAGTTTGAATATTTTTTACTAAAAAATTGCATCAAAATTAGTGTCGCGGNAGGATAAGTTGGCAATAAGTTTAATGGAAACTTAGGGTTTATTTGGGGCAACTGCAGCTTATTGAATAATATTATAATAAGCTGATTAAAAATAATATGTTGATAAGCTAGGTGGGTGGCTATTACAAATTTTTATTGTTTTTGAAAAGTCAGACTGCAGCCAGAAAGTTGTCACTGCAGCTATCTAGGTGCGGTGTGAAAATGATGTTTTCAACGCTTTCAAAATGCATAAGCTGTCAAAACACAGTTTACCCAAACAGGTCGAATGTTTTTTCAAAACACCACCACACCAAATAAACTGCCCCAAACAGACCCTTAAAAAAATCACAAAAAGTTAGTCAACATTGGTACTCATTCGTTAGTGAGTTGAATTGCCCCAATCCAGACAGTTTCTTGTAGGAGAGTTGTTAGTGGTGAGGTTCCTTTACAGTAAAAAAAAAATTGATCCAAACAATGAAAGGAATCATGATCTAAGTTTATTTCGTGAAGGATTGTGGCTATATATTTTAATAAATTTTTTATTTTTTTTGTTGTATTGTCTAACATTAAGTATTTTAAGATTATTTATATAAAGAGAATTTTTTTTTACAGTCTTTGATATCGAGATATGGGTGTTGTTGTTCTGTGATATGACTAATTGTTCACGTCAAAAATTTTGAGAAATTTTTTGACTTGTTTGGCGCCTTTATTTTCTATATTATATTTCTATTTTTACCCTTGCGACTGTATGATAATGTATGGGTGGTTCAAATTCTACATACTTTATTGATTTTTTTATATCTTCCTCGGCGCTTAGATGTCGCGCCGTGACTTTTTTGTTTTATTGCATTTATTCTTCTGCAACCAAGTGAGTCATGAGGATTCTAGCCCAAAGGTGGAGATGGTCGCCACCACTATGAAGAACAGTAACAATAACTTTCCTGTTTCAAAGATGCTCGCTGGAGTCATTGACCATGGAATCTCTCACCACAACGCATAAAGACATTATCTTTGATAATTCTTATATTATTTTATTACCTCGAGAGAACAAAGCTCTGAATACTATACTTTTCATACGAGGCAAGTTGTTATCAAGACTAGTTTCAACCTGGCCTTCACTTTCCAATATGTAAGGAACTAGCATAAATTCTCATTCTCTTTAGGATAAACCCTGCATAGATTCACCCAAACTCGATAGCCAAAACAATGTAGGTGATATTACTTTTTAGGTTTAGAAAGATATTTTAGTCGGTGAATGTTTTTTGTAACTTGCTTTTGGCGCAATGCATTAAAATTTGGGATGATACTATTTGACTATAGTGGGTGACAAAGTAAAATTTAGAGAATAATATTCCTTATCAGGGAAGAAGTTTTGCTTTGCTCATTGTAAGAGTGCTCGAACAATTCCAAAAGACACTCAACCATCTTTCGGGGGGTAGCACATCGATAATTTCACATATCTCCCCTGAAGAGTATTAAAACAACAACAATAACGATGAGAAGTTAGATGTTGAAGTCTTTATAATGGCCAGATATGTGAAGACAGTCTTATTCGATACATGTTATTCGTGTTTGCAAGATGATACTTTCTGAATAATTCTCTAAAAATTTTATGAGTGTCATTCCTTTTGTTTCAAGAAAGGCATATAGAGATCTAGTTGAGTGACAAAGAGATTGAGATGTTTTTTTTTCACATGATCATTAAAAATGGAGATGTTAAGGCTCCCAGCCCTTCGAGCTTATTGGAGATAATGATGTCAGGAGCTGATGAGGAACAAGATGACAGTGTATCAATCATTAAAGTTGAGGAAATGAATGAGGAATACGAGATTTATCTTGTAAAACTCTCAATAAGAAAAAGAGAACCCAAAAAGATAGTGGGATAAAGATTAGGGAAACGGCTACGGTTCCCTGAGTCCCTAAGCTAATGCCCACATACAAGGAAAAAGTTGTGTTGGTGGTTTAAGTGTCCACCGTTATTTGCACTAAGAAGAGGAAAGTGGATGATGGCGCTACCTCAGTGGCTCACACTGTAATTTAGCTCCTCTTTCACTCAATCCTTTTTCAGGTTATAGTACAGGCCATCCCCCTCAATATGGTGGTAGGAATATATTTGTAGAGCACGACAAAAGGCTCCTTGTAAATAATTAAAAATTTTGGACCACTCAATTGGACAACCCAAAGAGTTTCTCTCGATTAGACAACATTTTGTGGACATTTGGGTGTTCTAATGATGTCAGAATTGAGCGATATTGTGTTTGTTTAATTAATTTTGTAAGGACACTCAATTCAATTACTAGCTCGTCCAATTTGGAATTCATTTGATCTTCCAACTAGGTACTAAAAACTTCTAAAAGTTGTATAACAACTCAATCTAAGCTTAATTTGACTCTAATTAGAACAACTTTATTATCATTGTATTAGTTTTATTGGCTTTGTTGATTTGATTATAAGTTTCTTGAAACCAGAGTTATAAATGATTTTTAATTAGAGTTTGAATATTTTTACTAAAAAATTGCATCAAAATTAGTGTCACGCCTCGAGATCCATGTTACACCTTGAGGTCTGTATAGGATAATGAAAAATTGTTGATTGCATATCAGTTCCCCCTATTTCTAGGCGAGGACAATATTACTATTTGAAAAGATCAGAGACCTAAAATATATATTTAATATTGGCCATGAGAACCTTGAGGCCAGTGGTTGGCATTCCTGGGTTGGTATGTCACTGTCATGTTGAGTCAATGTGCGGGGTTAGCATGTCTAAACTGGTCATAAAGAATTATTGTGTTGGAGAGGGTCAGTGTCAGGGATGGACATATGACAGAGATGAAAAGTAAGAGAAGAAAAAAGTAGAGAGTTTGCATGTGATAAACCTTGCAAGAATACGTTAAGTATGTACGCCCAAACAAGATTAGACGAAAACACCTTTGACCAATATCTGCTGAAGAATATCTACACAAACTGCCCACAACCATAGATACATGTGTGTTTGTCTATTCAAGGATCTAGAGTGCTCCCAATGGGACGTATCCCACTTAGTTAATTACATATTGGTGGTTGCCCAATAATACTTTTAATCTAGGAAGTTTTGCTTATATTAGAAGTGACAACTAACGAGAGCTATTAAAGGGTAGTTATTTCACATGGGAATGCTCTGATGTTTTCAAAGCTTCCGCTAAGTCACGTGGTGAAGAGTGAGTCTCTCGCAATCTTCCATGGGTAATGAATTCCTCGACATACAAAGGCTGCAAAATAACCAAATCATCCTGACATGGAATCCCAATACGTCAAAGCACATCAGGATCATAAGGGCATAGAACAAATCGTTGTATCCCAAACGAGTCGTAATTAATCGGTAATTGGGTTGTCAAAATGATATTAACGATAGAAAGAGGAGCAATAGGGCTCAAAGTGGGTAGTTAAATGAAAGGAAGAGTAATCCCTAACAGGAAGAGGTAGTTGGGTTGATGCACCATGGACCCGTCATCCAAAGCCACTAGAACCCTGAGTCAATTTGGTTGTGAAGATATTCGACCCAACATGTTCAGAGATCACCAGTCAGCAACTGTGAATTTTCTCACTCTCAGAAACCTCGATAGCCTTAAGTTCAAATGAAATAAACTCTATTCTATGACTATCAAGTGGAGCTCCAATAGGTGGGGCTTATACCCACCGAAGTGGCAGGGATGCTGCTATAAATGAAGAGAAGGTGAGGTTGAACTATAAAGCTATAAATACTCACAATTCTAAATTTTATTTAATCCTAAAATTTATATTAGGATTTTGTAGCAACTTTTTATAACTTTTAGGTTCTACAGAGCATATGAGGCAACATAGGATGCGCAAATAAAGGAACGATGCAAAAAAGGCGAAGCCAACCCTCTTGCAAGAAAAGTAGGAAAACAAATCAAATATAAAATAATAAAAGGTCGGTGTCGCTGGTCGACAACATATCCTAGGGGTGCAAACGAGCCGAACATGAGCGAGCCATGCTCAGCTCAATGACTCAGCTGGCGTTCGGCTCATTTATATTTCGAGCTCAAAAAGTGTGTTCGTGTTCGGCTCGTTTGCTTAACGAGCCGAACACTAGCTGTTCACAAACAAAGAGTCCTTTTAACAACCCTAATAATGTAGTCATAAGACATAAGACAATAAATGTTTGAGCAATATTTAAAAATTATTATTTATAATAAAACATCATTTGAATCTAATTTAATAAATTTTTATTTTATTTTCTTAATCAATATTTTAATTGATTATAAATCTTTGTAGCATTTCGAGTAGTATTTCGAGTCAAAACGAGCCGAACACGAACGAACACATCTTAGTTCGTGTTCTGCTTGTTAACTTATCGAACGAAATTAACGAGTCGAACACGAGCTGTTCGCAAACAACGAGCCGTTTTGACAGCCCTAAGATATCCTATAAAAGAAAAAGGAGATCAAACACCCATGAGGACAAGCCAGGACCTAATTTTATACACCAATGAGATTTAAAATTAATGTATGTGACACGATCAAGCTGCTCTTAGTCCTCGTCATGTGGTTCCTCTCGTTTGACACTTTGGAACTCATGCCCGTACCTTATTTTTAATACATGACTCTCATAGGGACTCTAAAAGTATAATAGAAAAAGGAAAAAAAATAAATTCAACCTGTATGAAAACAATGTTAGTAGTAAAGACAACAAACATGCAATATATGATGAGTCGTGTCTTTTTATTGAGGGAGCGAAGTGTTACGTGCAAGCAAAAGGTTCGTAGAAAACATCACAAGCTCCCCTTTTAATTGCACTTGTGTGTATGCATATATTCAGTACTATCATGTATACTAAGTTATATCAATGGGTTGGCGTATGTTTTGACAAGGTCGCCATCTTCGGCCCCATCCTAAGGATCCAAGAATTCTTAGAGCTGTCATTCTATGCATGTTTTGCAAAAGCTTTTGTAAAATTTGACCTCTTATACAATCTAAAATGGAGACGCAAATAGTTTAAAAATAGATTTTTGAAAACATGATGCATAAAGTAATGAAAATGTACATTTTTTATACATTTAAAATAGTTCATATGAATGAAAAGTCTAAGTGGCGCCTATTAGACTCATTGGAACCTTAACACAACATATGTGTGTTGAGCTCGCTTTTGTTATGACCTCTTTTCTCTTTATAGAAGCCTAGGATCTAACCTTAGGGTTTTGTAAGGACCTTCTTAGATGCCAAGAGATGAAACTTACCCACATAGACTTTCAAACAAATTCTACATTCACATAGGGTATCAAAGGTTAAGCCTCAATCCCCAACCTTTTGATGGAATGATTGGGGTTTTGAACCAATATAAGCCCAAGTTGAATTCCTATAGGTGTACATTGACTTAAGCTACCCGTGGAGTCCAGAGTCCTAGGGATCCCCCTAATAACCTTTTGGCTACCTCATAAATTCTCTTTATGTTAAGACAAGGCCATTAAGCATGAAGCTAATCCAAGGCCAATGAACGTTTTTATCTCTAACCACATAGACATAAAAAATCTAAAAATCCCTTTATAATAAAATTCAAACCAAAGGCAGGGGTAGGTCACCAAAATTAAACTTTGGCCCCACCAGATTTTTCCCAACACTAACTAACCCTAAAATTAACATAAGTTTTGAACACATCAACTTTACCCTAAAATTTAAAATCACCTAAATTCACCAAAACTCAAGTGAACCCTTGTTAACTTGACTCAAAAAATTAAATCAATTAATAAAAAACTAAACATATCAAAATAAAATCAAAATCAATTTAAAGTGTTAAGACCAAACTCACTTAAAAATCAAAGTTAAAATAAGGAGGCAAGTTCCATAATTAACCTAATTATTTAGTTAGGTTAATTATGATAGCCCACTATGGCTAATATTTTGGTCTAACCTAATTGCCCAAGGCCACACTTAATCACTAAAGCCCACGCTTAAACTTAGGCCCATGACTCACCCCTCATGAACCAACCAACCCCATGGATTACTAGCATGACCTATAATTAAAACACATAATTAAAATTTTAAGTGAAAATAATTAAAGTCCAAAACAAACACTGAAAGACAAGAAGACACACTTAGTAAAGCCACTCAACACATGACAACTAAGTCATAACTCCTTAGTCCAGCCCATTGGGAGTCAAACCAGACCAATTATGGTCTTAGCCACCACGCTAAAAGCTTTCATGATCCTCTCAAGCCTTGATCATGCTTCCTCCATCTCCATTGGAGCTTACCATGGTCAAAACATAAAAAAATACCAAAAAGCTCTCATCCCTTTGCCTAAGCTATTGTAATCCTTCTGCTCAATCTCTTAAGATCCACCAAAAATCCTCAAGCACCTCAGAGCTCCACATAGAGCCTCCATGGCTATAAAAGGGGGGTGACCCGAGAGCTTCATAACTCCTAAAAACTCCTCAATCCCTCTCTTAAACCCTCTACCTCCAACACCAAATTTGCTCCCAAATATTAGAGTAACTTATTCCCACCATTTCCAAGCCATCTTCAGTACCCCATTACCCTAATTTCATTTCTAAAGNAAATAATTAAAGTCCAAAACAAACACTGAAAGACAAGAAGACACACTTAGTAAAGCCACTCAACACATGACAGCTAAGTCATAACTCCTTAGTCCAGCCCATTGGGAGTCAAACCAGACCAATTATGTTCTTAGCCACCACGCTAAAAGCTTTCATGATCCTCTCAAGCCTTGACCATGCTTCCTCCATCTCCATTGGAGCTTACCATGGTCAAAACATAAAAAATACCAAAAAGCTCTCATCCCTTTGCCTAAGCTATTGCAATCCTTCTGCTCAATCTCTTAATATCCATCAAAAATCCCTAAGCACCTCAGAGCTCCACATAGAGCCTCCATAGCTATAAAAGGGGGGTGACCCGAGAGCTTCATAACTCCTAAAAACTCCTCAATCCCTCTCTTAAACCCTCTACCTCCAACACCAAATTTGCTCCCAAATATTAGAGTAACTTATTCCCACCATCTCCAAGCCATCTTCAGTACCCCATTACCCTAATTTCATTTTTGAAATTCAGGGGTTATCACGAACTTAAAACAAACTCCCCCGAGATTCTAATTTAACCCTCCCAAAAGCTTTACAGGGCCTTAAAACCACTGTCTCGATCAAAATCCAACTTTCCCGCACCTTCCACCATAGTCTAACACTAACTCGTGCTCCCATTTGTTCTTACTCAAAACTAGGACCAATTTCACCTCAAATAGAAGCAAGCAGAAGCTTCGTGGCATCAACGATCATTTCCATCAACCCCAATCGAACTTTACCTATTGAGACATGGTATGGGTTCAAAACTCCTAGTTTAAACATTGTTTTGGTCTTTATGAAGAAGATGAACAATACATCCACACTTAACCATATATATTAGTTTGTCTCACTTTGGTGAAGCTATAGGAACAAACCCAATGCCTTTTGGTTAAGTATTGAGGGAGATCTTAACCCTTAGAGTGCGGACGGCTCTCAGTTCACACACCCTTTGGGACCATTTTGGAATTTATTAAGACCAAAATAAGGTGTCGGGGAAGCCATACGTTTCTCGATATTATGGGGTAGGCAACAATGGACAATATTTTTCTCATAAATATAATTGTAGTCATTCTTAAGAATGATGTTCGAGAACTTATTATTTTTTTAACTTGTTGTATCCCGATGGGGTATTATCCACATGAGCCTCTAAAGCAACCCATGTAAATTTTAAATAGATCAACTCCATCATCCAATTGAAGAAGAATTTCAGCACGATGAGGGGGCACCAACAAAATGCTTTTTATAAAGAAGGTCGCCCCATGCCTGTAAGCAATTATTAAAAACTTGATGTTTGAATGAGATGTGGGATGACTANTTAAAACAAACTCCCCCGAGATTCTAATTTAACCCTCCCAAAAGCTTTACAGGGCCTTAAAACCACTGTCTCAATCAAAATCCAACTTTCCCGCACCTTCCACCATAGTCTAACTAACTCGTGCTCCCATTTGTTCTTACTCATAACTAGGACCAATTTCACCTCAAATAGAAGCAAGCAGAAGCTTCGTGGCATCAACGATCGTTTCCATCAACCACAATCGAACTTTACCTACTGAGACATGGTATGGGTTCAAAACTCCTAGTTTAAACATTATTTTGGTCTTTATGAAGAAGATGAACAATACATCCACACTTAACCATATATATTAGTTTGTCTCACTTTGGTGAAGCTATAGGAACAAACCAAATGCCTTTTGGTTAAGTATTGAGGGAGATCTTAACCCTTAGAGTGCGGACGACTCTCAGTTCACACACCCTTTGAGACCATTTTGGAATTGGTTAAGACCAAAATGAGGTGTCGGGGAAGCCATACGTTTCTCAATATTATGGGGTAGGCAACAATGGACCGTATTTTTCTCATAAATATAATTGTAGTCATGCTTAAGAATGATGTTCGAGAACTTATTATTTTTTTAACTTGTTGTATCCCAATGGGGTATTATCCACATGAGCCTCTAAAGCAACCCATGTAAATTTTAAATAGATCAACTCCATCATCCAATTGAAGAAGAATTTCAGCACGGTGAGGGGGCACCAACAAAATGCTTTTTATAGAGAAAGTCGCCCCACACCTGTAAGCAGTTATTAAAAACTTGATATTTGAATGAGATGTGGGATGACTACCCTACCATATTGTGCCCGATAAATTAACATGAACTACATTTTATGGATTTTTTGTATGAATAAGATGCAGGAAAATCATCGAACAAGCTACAATCGTGCTCATGACGTTAACGTGAACCACCTTTCGAAATCGTAGTGAAGGCTGCCTCTCACATAAGAATATGAAAAGAAATAATATTCAAGAGGTACAAATATGATTTTTTTTGTCGGTTGGTTGATGTATATCATTAGATAATGAAGCAGAGGCTTTGCATCTTTAACTTGAGAACTATGCTTATTGGAACTTTGCTTATCATAGATGACACCAAACTGATGTGGTTCGAAAGGTTTGTGCTTGTAAAGTAACGAATTATCATCTCAGTGTTGCACGAGAATCTAACACACGCTTAGAAAATTAAATTTATGTAACAAGATGAGACAGATCGATTTTTATGCAGAAAATCATAGAAAGAGGAAAAAATAATGTGGCATTTCCCAGTTGAAATAATCCACAACAAATGGTGAGTATGTGTTCCTAATCTTCTTCTAAGTTAGAGAAGAAGAAATTATGAAGTTGATGTATAAGAATATATCAACAATAATAGTCATAATGGGTCGTAAAAGCAGTTGTCGGATGTTATGGAGACAGCAGTCTGCCATGAGTATTGTAGATGGTAGTTGTAGGTCCAACTTGTGTTTGAGGCCATTGTCGAAAGTCATTGTAATATTTGGCCACATGGGCCATAGAGGGTTGCTTCAGAAGCATTAGTTGCCCATAAAAAGCCGTAATAGGGAGTTGTAGAAGCTGTGGGTACGTTCTTATGTTGTAGAAACTGGGCTTGCATGAGCTAAGATAATGCCCATAAGTTGCAGATGTCAAAGTTAAGAATTGCATGAGTTGTGGATCATGTAGGTCATAGTTGGTCGCATGGATCATATTAGGGAGTTGGAATAATGCATATACACTGCAAATGTTGGAGTTGGGAGTTGCATGAGCTGTGAAGCACTTAGTCCATAATTAGTCACATAGGCTCATGATAGAGAATCATAATAATGTCCGCAGGGTACAGTGGCTGAATTTGGGAGTAGCATGAGCTATGATAACCTCCTTATGCCAAAAAGACTAGAGTTGAGAGCTGCATGAGTTGTTGACTACATAAGTTGCAGCTGGTCACATGGGTTGCGATAAGGAGTTGTAATTACGTCTGTAGACCGCATAGGCCAACTTTTGAAACAACATGAGTCAAGAAAATATTTGTAGGCCATAAAGGTTGGAGTTGGGAGCTGCACGAGTTATGAATTGTATAGGCCATAGTTGGTCATATAAGTTGTGATCAGGAGCTGTAATAACGACCATTGGCCACAAATGTCGAAGTTATGACCTGCATGAGTTGTGAGCCACATAGGTCATAGTTGCCTGCATAGGCCATGACCACTGTTACACCATATTCGGGGTAACATCGTTGCACTGTAGTCGGGGTGAGTTGCATACAATTTTTAGGGTGTGCTGTAATACTGTATTCTAGGTGTGTTGTTGCTTCACATTTGGGGCGTGTTACTACACCATTTGTGGGGCGACGTCATTACTTCACAATGTATGCTAAGATTCCACGACACACTTCTTAAGTCAAGTCCTTCTTTAGGTCCTCTTTCAAACTTCACTCTAGGTCATTAGTTTTACAAGGGTGTGTGACTCTATTTATAGAGTTTGAGAGAGACTCATTACTAATAAAAAAAAATTCATACAACTTCATCAAATGACAAAAAATTTATCTGGATCATATGATGTTATGTGAACATTTGAGTGTCCTAATGATGTCAAAATCGAATAATAGTAGACTCGTTATATTTATATTGTCAAGACACTTGATTCGACTATATGCTTGTCAAATTTGAAATTCATTTGACTTCTAATTAGACACCGAAAGCTTACAAAAGTGATTTAATGGTTCAATATTGGCTTGATCTAACTCAGATTGGAGAAACTTTTTGTTTGTTTTGTCAAGCCGGTCAGTTTGACTTAGGGTGCGTTTGGGGCGGTGGTGTGGCGCTGCATCATCGTTTTTTCTATTTGTCAAAACAACATTTTACTTGCTTCTCAAAAAACTGCAGCTGAAATTGCATTTTTTCACGAGACTTGACTACCTGCAGTGACTGTTAGAAAGCTTGAGTTGAACTTTAAAAAAAAAAAAAAAAAAAAATAATAATCACCATATTTTTTTGAAGAACAGTTTTTTCTCTTCAAACAACTATAACAACCCCAAACTTAATAAGAATTATGAATAAATTTTAAATAAAATTTAAATACAATTTATCTTAAAAGTTATTGAATCTTACGATTGAATTCTATGTGTGATGATGAAAATTGTTTGATATTAGAAATAATATCATAAATATTTATATATTCATATTATTTATATTTTTATGTATTTTTCTATAGCTTTATTTCCTGGGGCAAACTAGTGTTAAATGCTGCCTTGGTGCACAAGCTCGAAGCGTCAAACAATTCAGAAATTGAAAAGACCTTAGAGCTGATAAGATCGAGCGTCGTTCTAATCGGGGAGAGAGAGAGA
>JXCR01092493.1:0-19066 GCA_002079205.1 Phalaenopsis hybrid cultivar | reverse complement strand
TTTATAAGAGACAAAGAGAGAAGTTATTACTATTTTGCTGTAGTGTGTATTATAAATATTTTATTTGTGGAGAACTTGATCCTTTGCATTGGTAGGGCAATGCGAATGATGAAGAATAGATGGTTGAAATCATAGTAGAGGAGATAAAACAGGTTGATTGCAAGAAGTTTGTCTGAGAGGCCAGGATAATAAGGAGAGGGTGTGGAGTAGTGTAGCAATGAAATTGTGATTGTTCTGTTTGGCAAAAGGGCTTAGGAAGGTAGGTGGGAGATGAAGAGGTGGCCAGACTATGTGTAAATCAATGGTGGATTTTCTGAATGCTATGGCTGAGTGGTAAGGTGAGCAAGGAGAAATCTAAAGATGGACTATGGAATGTGGGCACCAATTATTATGATCCAATTTCTTGAATCTTGATAATTGGCAATTTGGATGATGCTAACAACTCCAAAAGTTAGATGAGGGAGGATTGATGAATATAAAATCTGAGAGAGAGATCAACGATGATGCAAGGATGCCGACAAAACTAGAAAGATGGTTGAAGAGGAAACTATTGTGTGGAGCCCGGTTTCACAAAAAAAAATTAGTCGCTCCTGCCTCTGCTTGCTCCCACTCTCGCCTTCCTCTGCCGCGAAGCGAAGCATCACTTCGCTCCTTTTGTTCTCGAAACGTCGCCACCCCCACCTCCTGTATTTTGCAATAAAAAGCTTCATACTCTCCTTCTTCGGTGGTCTCTGATGTTCAACTCCAAGGAAACCTCAGCAAGGGAAGAAGAAGGAAATTAATTTCTCCTCATGGCGTTTGAACCAAATAGATTTGTGTTCTCTCCTGTGACCGAAGGCAAGTGTTCTCCCTTAGCGTCTTCTTGGGTGACTCTCGGGTAGAGAGAGATAAAGAGAGGAGAACAGAGAGAGAGAGAGGAAGTGAGAAATTCTTCTTGTAATTATCGGGGCGATCGGCGGGTGTGAATTCCTTAAGTAATAAAATCCTCTACAACTCCATGAATGTAGGGAATTTATCGAACCACATAAATCTGTGTGTTCTATTGTGTTCAATTCGTCGATCGTTTTATTTTCTATATACCACATCAACTGGTATCAAAGTCATGGTTTCAGATCTGAAGAATAATAAAGGCTGCAGATGAAGTGAATGTTTCTGGGATCGATAAATTCAATGGCATAAATTTTGGTTATTGGAGGATGAAGATAGAGGATTACCTCTATGAGAATAAACTTCATCTTCCGTTATTAGGAAAAATGCCCGAAAGTATGGATGAGGTTGAATGGAATTTGTTGGATCGACAAGTTCTGAGAGTTATTTGATTTACCTTGTCGAGGGTCGTTACACACAACGTCTTCAAGGAAAAAACTACTGCAGATCTCATGATAGCCTTATTAGGTATGTATGAAAAACCATCGACAAATAATAAGATATTTCTGATGAAAAAGTTATTCATTTTGAAGATGGTGGAAGTTACATCAGTTGTACAATACTTGAATGATTTTAATATCATCACAAATCAATTATCGTCTGTGAAAATTGAATTTGATGATGAGATACGTGCACTGATCTTGTTAGCTTCATTTTTGAATAGCTGGGTAGCTATGAGGATGACTATCAGTAATTCTGCAGGTAAATCTAAATTGAAATATGACAATATTTGTGATTTGATTTTGACTGAGAAGGTGCACAAGAAAGATTTTAGCGAGACCTCGGGTTCGAGTTCAACATTAAATGTCAATTTTAGAGAGAGATCATAGAATAATAACTCAAATAAATGAAGATCAAAATCAAAACAAAGATGTAGGAGCAAATTAAGGTCTGGTAAATAAGTAACTTGCTGGAATTGAGGTAAAACTGGCTACATAAAAAGGAAATGCAGAAATCCCAACAAGACGGAGAATGACAGTGCAAGCAAATGTGATTACTGAAGAAGCACAAGATGCATTACTGCTAGCAATTCATAGTTTTGCTGATGATTGAATACTGAATTTAGGGGCTTCTTTTCATACAACTTTCCATCGAGAATTGATGTGAAATTATATTTTAGGTGACTTTAGAAAATATATCTGGTAGATGGAGAAGCTTTGAATGTGGTAGGAATTGGAGACATTGATATTGCACTTCCAAACAAGAACAAGTGGACTCTACAAAAGGTCAGACACATTCTTAAACTGAAGAAGAACCTCATTTCTATTGGGCAGCTTGATGAGTGAACATTCAGTAGTGTTTTCAGATAACACCTAGAAGGTTATTAAAGGAGCACTAGTACTGGCTTGGGGTAAGAAAATATGTACACTATATATGACTATTAGTTTAAATAACAGTGTTGATACTACTATTGCAGAGATCACAACAGAGTTGTGGCACTCCAGGCTTGGCCACATGAGTCAGAGAGGTATGAAAGAACTTTCGTCCAGAGGCAAGTTACCAGAATTGAAGTCTATTGATTTCAACATATGTGAGATTTGCATTATGGGAAAACAGATAAAGGTTAGTTTCTTCAAAAAGAGGCAGGATGTTAAAGGCAGGAAACCTAGATTTTGTACACACAGATGTGTAGGGACCTTCTTCAGTGGCATCTCTTAGAAGCTCTCGTTACTATGTCACATTCATTGATTATTACAACAGAAAGATATGATTTTATTTTTTGAAGCATAAATATGATGTATTCAGTGTGTTCAAGACTTAGAAGGCCATAGTTGAGAAAGATACAGGCTTAAAGCTGAAATGTTTGAGGTCTAATAATGGTGGTGAGTACATTGATGGTGGGTTCAAGGAGTATTGTGCAGCTCAAACTATCAGAATGAAGAAGATTATTCCAGGGACACCACATCAAAATGGTGTTGTAGTGCGCATAAAAAACACCATTAATGAGAGGACTAGAAGCATGAGAATCCACGCTGAACTACCTTCTACTTTCTGGATAGAAGCGACTAGCACTACAGTTTATTTGATCATCAGGGGTCATCTGTTCTGTTACATTGTGAATTAACTGAGGAGGTCTGGAGTGGGAAAGAGGTCAAATTTTCTCACCTTAAGACTTTTGGATGTCTTTCTTATGTTTTAATTAATCTTGATGCTTGTACTAAGCTTGAGGCTAAGTCAAAATAGTGTTATTTCATTGTCTATGGAGACGATACTTACGGGTATCGTTTCTAGGATAATCAGTATCGGAAGATCATACGGAGCGGTAATGTGATTTTCAATGAGAAGGTTATGTACAAGAACAAGTCGAGTACAATTTCTGAAATAGTACTACAAAAATCTAATTTTGTAAGGTTTGATGATTTACCAAAGATCATAGTCCAGGGCAAAGATACAGGTGATGAGGAGAGTGGGTCCAGGGCTTCCACTCCTACTATTCCGCAGTCAGTTTCAGAGCAGTCCACCCCTACAACTATAGTTCACAGGTCAAAAAAGACTAGACGTTCTCCAAAGCATTACTCTCCAACTTTGAACTACATTATGCTAACAGATGGTGGAGAACCTCGGAGTTATGAAGAAACCTTGCAAGATGAAAATTCAAATAAGTGAGAGCTGGTCATGAAAGAGGAGATGGATTCTCTATTAGAAAATCAAACTTTGGAGTTGGTAGAACTTCCACTAGAGAAGAAGGCATTGCACAAAAAGTGGGTGTACCGAGTGAAAACTGAGCATGATGACAGTAAGAAGTACAAGTTTAGAACTGTTATTGAATATTTCAAGATTTTCTCTTTTGCGGTGAAGGTCACAACCATTGGAATGGTACTGTCTATGGTGACTACTGAAAATCTCTTCCTTGAGTAGTTAGATGTGGAGACAGTCTTTCTTCTTGGAGACCTTGAAAAAGACGTCTACATGCACCAACCTGAAGGGTTTGTGGTATAGGGAAAGGAAGACTCAGTTTGCAGACTGAAGAAGAGCTTGTATGACATGAATCAAGCTCCTAGACAGTGGTACAAGAAATTTGATAATTTCATGCACAGTGCAGGGTACAACATATGTTAGGCAGATCACTATTGTTATGTCAGACATTTTGACAATTAGTACATTATTAGACTATTATATGTTGATGATATGCTTATTGTAGGGGCTAATATTGATGAGATTAATAATCTAAAGGAGCAGATGCCAAATTACTTTGCAATGAAGGATTTGGGAGCGACAAAGCAAATCTTTGGCATGAGAATTATTAAAGATAGAGTCAGAGGTAAGTTGAGACTCTCTCAGGCTGAGTATGTGAAAAAGGCACTTAGTAGGTTCAATACGGATAAGGCCAAACCAATTGACACACCCTTGGGCAGTAACTTTAGACTCAGTAAGTATCAGTCAGCCCAGTCAGAGGAGGAATGAGATTACATGAGTAAGGTTCCTTAATCTTCAGCTATTGGTTCGCTTATGTATGTTATGGTTTGCACCAAACTGGATATTGCCCATGTAGTGGGAGTTGTTAGCAAATACATGAGTAATCCTAGAAAGGAACATCAGGAAGCTGTGATATGGATCTTGAGGTACTTAAAAGGCTCTTCAGAAACTTGCTTGTATTTCTCAAGAAAGATTTCAAAGGCACAGGGCTATGTTGATGTTGATCTAGCTGGAGACATTGATATCAGAAGAAGTACTGCTTACTATATTTATATTATTGGTGGCACAATAGTGTCATGGAGCTCTAATCTGCAGAAGACAGTTTCATTATTTGCAATAGAAGCTGAGTATATAGTAGTGTCGGAGGCTGCAAAGGAGATGATACGACTACAGGGCTTCTTGGAAGAATTGGGCGAGAAGAATCAGAAGGACATTCTCTGTAGTGACAGTCAGAGCGCTATATTCCTTGTCATGAATCCAAACATTTTTGTCCAAGAACAAGCACATTCAGATCAGGCATCACTTCATACGGTCATTGTTGGATGACAAACAATTGTTGCTTGAGAAAATTTGTGGAAGCAAGAATCCTACTGATATGTTGACAAAGGGTGTTACACTTAAGAAACTAAAGCTGTACGTAACTTCAGTTGGTCTTCTAGCTTGAAGTCAAAGGTTTTGAGTTACAAAGGTGGAGGATATTAAGTTTGAAGAAAAGGGCGACGTCGCCAGTTGAGGATATCAGTTTGAAGAAGAAGACGTTATAGTCTGTGTACTAGTCTCCAAATGGGAGATTTGTTGTGTGGAGCCCGATTTCATGAAAAAAAAAATGAATCGCTCCCGCCTTCCTTTGCTGCAAAGAGAAGCATTGCTTTGCTCCTTTTGTTCACGAAACGTTGCCACCCCTGCCTCTTGTCTTTCACGATAAAAAGCTTCCTGGTCCCGTTCTACGGTGGTTGCTGTTGTTCGCACTCCAAGGAAACCACAACAAGGGAAGAAGGCAATTAATTTCGCCTCCTTGCGTTCGAACCAAATAGAAGCAATTAGTGTTCTCTCCTATGACCGAAGCCATGACTTTTGTTCTCCCTTAGCGTCTTTTTGGGTGACTCTCGGGTAGAGAAAGATAAAGAGAGGAAAAGAGAGAGACAGAGAGAGAGAGAGAGAGAGAGGAAGTGAGAAATTCTTCTTGTAATTGTCGAAACGATCAGTAGGTGTAAGTTTCTCAATTAATAAAATCATCTGCAACTCTGCAGAAGTAGGCAATTTGCTGAACCACGTAAATCTGTGTGTGCTGCTGTGTTCTTTTCTGGTGTGAGTTTTCTCGTTCTATTTTTCACTTCGTGGTCGATCGTTCTATTTTCTATATACCACATTAGAAACAACAGGAAAATAAGAAAATTTATCACATTTTTCATTCTATTCAAAATTCCATTAGGAGCTATATATAGAAAGAGAGGACTACTAAATATTTTAATTGACTAATTAGCTATATTTATTGTCTAATACGACAATTAAGCAATGTAACATCCTATCAAAGCTATTAGAAAACGATCCCAAACAATAAACATACTTTTAGTATTAACATTGTTCAAAGAAATTATACACTTGATGAGCTTCTTGAGAAACTTCCTAAAACACTGTTATCAAACAAGCTATGCATTATTGTTTTAAATTTATCTAACACTTTAATGTTTTAAATTTATACTTGAAAAGTATATTTCACTTTGGTAATACTACTATTTTTTAGTGTTATATGTGTAAATATAAAAGTTTAGGTGCAAGAGATATAAATACATAAGAATGGAGCATTATGATTGAGCTGATTTTTTTCTTTAATTTAAATGATATGAAATGATACGATTTTGATTTTTAAATAAATGTAAAATAATGAATCCATCTATTGTAAATAATAAAAAAATTAAATTATTTAAATGCAATGAGCTGAATAAATTTGAAAAAAATAACAAATTGACACGTGCTAATTTTTTTAAGAAAATTCTGGAAATTTTGAGCAGGGATATTTTTTCTTTCAAGTAGTATCAACAGCATAATTTAGAGAAATTTAGGGTCTGTTTGGGGCAGTTTATAAGTGCGGGTGACGTTTTCAAAACAACGCCGTACCGTTTGATTCGCGCGTTTCGCCAGCTTATCTGAAACTGCGTTTGGGTTTTTACACCAAACGCAGGTCGCGGGTCGACCTCTGCGGCCGGCCCGCCGGCCGCGTTTCAGGATAAGCAGTTTATCCTGAAACGCACAAGCTGCCCCAAACGGACCCTTAGTACGGTCAAACAATAGATAATCATGTGTACGTATTTATCTCTATGAAATTAATCTAATAAATATTGATGTAATATTTAAGTTGATATTTTTTAAAATACAATTAATAATATTCAAATTTTGCTTCATCAAATTTATAATTGTACCTAAAATTTGAATGAGACGAACTTAATGACATATTAAGTGTTGTGAACCAACTCAACAAGCTTAAATTATGAATTTCTGAAACTAATTAAGACGATTCAAATTTTGATTCAACATATATTATTTTTGTACATACATTTTTAGTAAGACTTGTCTAATGTTGTAAATAGACCTAAATCAAATACTTTAAACGCAGTAGAAAATTTTGTGATTTATGTAAAGAGGTAAATAGCCTATGAATATTCAATGGTTATATTCAAAATGATGTTTTTGATAAAATTAATTCAACGAGCTTAATGTTGTTTATTTTGAATTAAGAAACATCCAAAAAAATAAACTGAACCAAAACAGCAGGAATAGTTTTGGAAATCACAGCATAATTCAAATTAGATCCAAGCTTAGCTGCCCAATGAGTCACCAAGTTCCATTCTCTCTTAGTATGATTCTACATGATATGTATGTTTTTGGATAAATCTTTAATTCTTTACATCGTAGATTAACACTCCACTGATGCTCATCCTAAAATCTGCAATACTTCCATAAAATTAAAGAATCCGTTTCAAAAATAATAAATTTCCATCAATTTTCTGAGCCACCTGAAGACCAAAAATCATCGCATTAGTCCCTGCAACTAGTAGAGAAACAGGAACATCGTTAGTCGCAAACCAATAGAGTCACGACAAACACCACCCACACTAGCGCTATTAGCCTTCTAGCAACCATCAATATTAATCTTAATATAAGGTAAACAAGGTTTACGCAAATGCAGCAAAGTAATATTCTTATTAGAGGAGCAAACATGAATAGACAAATTATGCATCATACAAGCCACCTTACTAGTAATTTTCTTATTAGGGGTCAAAAATTTGATTCCTTTCATAAGAAAAGATAAAATCTTTCCAACCTTGTGAAAAATATTAGCCTCGCCTTTTTTATACTTAATATCATTACGAGTAAGCCAAATAAACCACATAATAACAATAGGGATAGCAGCAAATAAACCTTTCATAAGAAAAGATAAAATCTTTCCAACCGTGTAAAGAATATTAGCCTCACATTTTTTATACTTAATATCATTACGAGTAAGTCAAACAAACCACATAATAACAGCAGGGATAACAGCAAATAAACCATTGCCTTTATGTCTCCAGTAATGTAAAATATCAAAAATACTAGCATACTGAGAAAAGGAATACAACAAGTTTAATTTCATAGTAACCTGATTCCAAATCTCCACAGTAAATATACAGCTAGAAAAAAGGTGAAGACTAGTCTCCTCATGATTCCTACAAAGAACACAACAAGAAGGAAGTCGTAACCCCTTCAACTTAAGCAAATCATCAGTAGGTAAAAAAATATGCAAAACTATCCAAATAAAGAAAGATATGGAAGGTTTGACCCATGGATTCCAAATCCAGCAAAGATCCAAACCCTGAAAGTCCTAAAAAGAGTTGGCCATGCTTTTAGCATAGAATCACCCATCTTACCTTTGATCTTAGGTACATCAATGTTACCACTGTTAATAGGGATAGAAGATATAAAAAGAGCATCATCATTATGAACCATCTTATTAAGCTCATTAAAACACCAATGATTCTCATACTAAAGATCCTTGACTTTAATATCAATAGCCACATGACCACCATAAGAATCAACTAAAGCCCGCTTCCCCATCTAATCATCAAACCAAAAATAAACATCACCTTTACCAATATCCCAACAAATAAGATCATCAGTAATTTTTGCAAATTTAAGCATTTCACACCAAATAATAGCTTTATAACAACCAGTATAATCCAAAATCCAACTCTTTTTAACAACAGAGATTCTCTTGGAACAATAGAAGAAATATTTAGGAGTATTAAAATTTAAACTAGAGACCTTCTGAAATTCAACAAGAGCAGCCCAAACTTTCATAATAGAAAATTTATTACCATTTGTAAAGATCATAAGATCATCAGCAAAACTTAAATGAGAAATACTCATACCACCTTTCTGAATATAATTCACACCTTTAAGAATGTTCATAATAAAAGCAATCTCTTAACAATAATTTTAGAAATAATCTTAGATAAAATAGTATTCAAGCTTATGGGTCTGAAAGCATCCCAAGAGTTAGCATTGTTAACTTTAGGGATCAAGACAATATTAGAAGATTTAAAATACTTAGGAAAATCATGACCTCGAAAAAAATCTTGAATAACCAACACAACATCAGCCCGAATAATATTCCAACCATGTTTATAGAATTCAACCATGAAACCATCAAGGCCAGTCACTTTGCCAACCTCCATCTGATCAATGATATCTTTAATCTCTGCATGACTATGAGTACAAGTAACGAGTTATCAAACAAAGGAACATCATTATAAAGAGAAATATCCAGCTAAGTAAAATCAACATCATTATTACTAAAGACATTGGAAAAGAATTGAACACCACTTTGAGCAATATCATTGATATTATTGAGCACTGTACCATCAGGGCTAATGATGTTAGAAATCATACTAACTTTATTTCTATTCTTAATACAGGCATGGTAGTAAGCAGTGTTTCTGTCCTCATCCAAAAAATGGGTCTTTGCAGCTTTCTGAGCATAAAATTGCTCCTCCATATTAATAGCCTCATTAAGTTGTTGCTGCCCATTGAACAAAATTTCTCATTCTATAGAATTGTTAGCAAACTCAGATTCCAGAGAAGCAACCTTATCTTCATGTTGCTCAATGTTGTGGTGCAAGTTCCCAAAGACCTCCCAATTTCATTTTATAAGAGCTTTAGCTAAATTCTTATGTAAGCTCCAAAGTCTATACCCAGAAGAACCATTAACATTAGATTTCCAATTATCTGTAGAAAACTGAGTTTATATATCATGAAGGGTCCACATATTATAAAATTTAAAATTATACTGCTTTATATTATTGTTGTTCATGATTTTAAGAAGTAAAGGAGCATGGTCAGAAACATTAATGGTCAAATGCTGAACTTTAAAAAAAGAAAAAATTATTAATCCAAGGACTAGCAACAAATCTATCAAGACGTTCAAAAATCTTTCCTCTATGCCAAGTAAAAGGATTCCCATGGAAGCCTATATCATAAAGCCCAACATCCAGCAATGTATCATTAAATTTATCAATTAGATTGAGATTAGGAGGATTTCCACTTTTCTTCTTAAGAGGAGAAGAAATAATATTGAAATCCCCTCCCATAAGCAAAGCTTCATTCTCCTGCTTAAGAGCTTTAATCAAATTCCAAAGCTCCAAACGAGCCTGCTTAGTACATCCAACATAAACAATAGAAAAAAGAAAAGACTCATTAAGATAAAAAATTCTCAAATGTAATAATTGAGTGTGATTGATAAGAATCTCAATACTCATTGGTTCTTTCCATAAGAGCCAAATCTTATTATTAGAGTTGGCAATATAATTAAAAGCACCAATACGTCTGACATAAGCCTCATTATTTATGCCCGCAACCATAGGCTCAAGAACTCCCAGAAATCTTAAGTTATAAGCACGAATTAAATTCTTAAGTCTATTAGAAAAACCAACTTTGACAATACCCCTAATATTCTAGATTAAAGTGTTAAACTTCATCAATAACAGACTTACCCTTATTTAGTCTAGTAATAATAGTCATAGAAGGCTTAGTAAAATCCTTACCCTACACCTGGGTTTGAATAGCCTTCAGATTCAAATAATGCAATTCACAAACACCTTTAAATTTTCTTTCCCGAGATGATCTTTGAATCATCTGATCCTCCTCCAACTCATTTCGAGTGAGAGCGGGACATTCCTGAGTAGCCAGTCCATCATGCAGAACCATCTGTCTATCTAATTGCAAGATTTCAGTGGTACCAACCTTATCAGTTTCTTGACCCATAACAGTAGTATCAATATTACCATTCTTAACCAAATCATTCGTAATAGCAGAGGTAAAATGAATAGCATTAGCAGTTTCAGTAACCAAATAATTATCAACCAATATAGTACCCATATTATTTTGCTCATTCATGGAAGAATTAAACTAATCATCTAAAGAATGCAAAGAACTCTCTCTAGGAAGATTAGCCTTAGTGATTTTCAAATCAGAATGCAACTCTTTATGCATCTTTTTATTGTTATTTTTATTTTTCTGCAATTCAGGATGGGCATTATAACAATGAGAAAGAAGATGACCAAATATTTTGCAATTAGTACAATAATGTGGTACAAATTCTTGTTCAACCTTCTGTCAGTAACATCATTAAAACTCCCCATCTAAATAGAATCATAGAAAACCAAAGTAGTATCACGTTCAACCAACACTCTAGCCATCAAAAGCCTAGACAAATTACAAGTAGCAACATCCATTTTCAAAGGCTTACTTAAGATTGATCCCAAGGAATAAAGAACTTTTGGATTGAAGTAGTGTAGCTTCAATCCAATAAAGCTAATCCAAACATGCACAATAGGGACCTCTTTGGTAGGATTGAAATTAGGTGTTCATTTAAGAAGTTTCAAGTAACACTTCTCAATGATCAAGTTTTTCTTAGCAAATAGAGAGGTATAATCCTCTTCAAGCTTCAACTTAATCATTAAATTACGACTATCAATTAACCCTAAATTCCATCCTCCAACCAGATGCAAATCCGAAAAGAACTTACAAATAACCTCCACTCTGCGATGAGTAAATGAAAATTTACTAATTAAAGTATACTTTAATGGTTTAATGAGAATGCATGTATCTTCTTCAGTAAAAAGAAGTGCAGGTTTACAATTCTTGCGAGAGGCTTGTTGAAGCAAACCTCTGTTATCACTATACTTTATTTGCTGTTGAAACTCCTTAGACAAACGAACTTCTCCAGACCCAAAAGGTTTACCCGAAACCACATCTTTGAAGGACGGTGATGCAGAAGCCATGGTAAAGAGCAGGAAAGAAACAAGCCAAAACTCTATAGAAAAGATAAGCCTAGTTAGGAGAAAATGAGAAAAGAAAGCTCCCAACATAGAGAATAAAAACAAGGGACAATGAAGCAAAACATCACAAAGAACCAAAGCAAACAACAACACCAAAGAGAAAATGAAAAAGCAAAATAAATCTGAAAGGAAAATGAAAAAAAAGAATCGGCTAGAAACTATACACATAACAAAAAAAGCGAGCAAGAACCAGCGAGATGAAACAGTTGGCGCTGCAAAAACAAGGCAAAAAGAACAAAACCACAGGGAAAACTATAGAAAAAATTATGATTCTTGAGGGTTTGAATCGTTCCATGGAGGGATGTCTTAAGTCATGGCTGGAGAAAAGAATGGGGAGTTATGATGGAGAGGTGCGGTGATCAGCGACAGGGAGAGGGAGGAGTGGGTTTCAGTGTCTCGGTAGTCAGGGCGATGGAGAGGTGCGGTTTTTTCTAAAATAATAGTTATAGAAGTATTAGTTTGAAGATAAATGCTAATGGTCCTTGTTGACAAAATTCATCACCTTCACTACCAATGCTCTATTATTGTTGCGCAATCGATATGCTAGAGCCTCATCCCTTGACCACCAAGCTCTACCATCATCGCTCAACTACCAATGATAAATTCTCGTACATCCACGTGTTACTACTTAAACACTATCAACAATTTTTCCTCGTCTGAATTTCTCCATCATCCTTCAACATTCTTCATTACATTTATAATATTCTTTACCAATTTCATATAAAGCTAATATTAGTACTTTGTATTTCTTTCTTCACTTATTGAGGTCAAAATTGGACGTTTGTAGCGATACTTTTATAATGAATAGTTTTAAATAATTTAAGCTTTATGATTATTTCTTCTTTTGGATTATGAAGAAAAAATAGGTCCCTTTTGTATTTCCTTTTTATATGTACAAGATATTTGCATAAAATTAAGATTTGACACTATAGTATAACGAATAAATTTGCATCAAACTTGTACAATGAAACTTAATAAACAAGTCTATGAAAAATATAGATTATAATGTGTATGATGAAGCAAGATAATCATGTATATGATGATGCCCATTAGTCAAAAAGTTAATGGAATGAGACTCTAATAATTTTCTTAGTTTATTGTTGTATGACCAGATTGGGAAAACACGAATCTTGACCCAGGGGTAAGCGACACAACAAACGAGGTGAGGCTATAACCTAAATTGAGTCAAGGCTAGTCAAAGGAACTAAGTTAAGTTACTCAAAAATTGATGGTTGAGTAGGGAGATCGGCTCAGAATCTCATTGAATTGTTTAACCAAATGGCAAACCAAATGACAATCAAGCCAAATGAAAGGCATTCACTAGACCAGTTGAACAAAGAACTATCTATCACTTAGTGAGTGAAAGGCAATCAAGCCAAATGAAAGACATTCGCTAGACCAGTTGAACAAAGAACTATCTATCACTTAGTGAGTGAAAGTGGTGAACCAGGGTTTAGATAAGGTCAACCGAGAAGCTCTCATAATACCCTCTCATGATTCGTCTCACTAGAGATGAGCGAACAAAGATGAGCCATTGAGTAAAGGGTCGCAGCCGTTAGCAATTACTTATGTAAATTATTTTGATTTATCAGATGATTGACTTTAGTACCGTTAAATTCCTTTATACAGAGTGGCGGCATAGAGGTAAATGTGCACCGTGTATCCCTTAAACCTATAATTAAGAAACTCATTATGAAGGGGGGCTGGAAGCACATTTTTATTATTCATTCCTTATCATATTAATTGTGCTTTGTTCCTTGGTCAGATTCAGAACATTTTTGGGTTCAACACCCTAAAAGGAGTGGTGAGCATGAAACCGATGCCTCCAACAATAAGAGGAGCGCAGTGTAGTGGCAAGGCAGCCTCTTGAGAAGAGTGAAATACTTGATATTTAGATAGCACATTTTTCCATGTTTTACATCTTTTAATAATATATTATTCTTGAGAAAGGTATGTTTTATCTTACTTGTACAAGGAACATACTGAACAAAGAATTTGGAGCAAATAAGAATGCAAACATACAACATAAGGTTTTCAAACTCGCCGCCGAGAAGGTGTACCCACTTTAACCCTAGCATGCCTGCACCACGTTCAACAACTCCAGCCCATTATAAAGCACCTATGCGAGACCCCGTGCACCCACATCTACTCGCTTGTTCAACCTTTAGCACACCTACATCGTAGTTGCAGTGCACCCGTCCCGGACTAAGAACACCTGCACCATCTTCATGACACATCTGCGCTAGTATGTAAAAATTTATTTTGGCAAGATTCTTCTTACATTTGTGAAGCTTTGCTTGTAAATTAACTTATGAGGTCAATCTTAGGGCATCATTGGTGGCTGAAGACTGTAAGGAAGAGAGGTTTTTTATCACATAATGCTTCCCTCTTACGTTTCTCTCCTTCCTTAAGATTGAAACCTCAAGAGGTGAGTTTCCACCATTAGGTTCTTGTGAGCGCTTCAGAGATCTATTGTATGAGAGGAATGTGTGCAACTTTTTTGGAAAAGACAAGTTTTATTTTATGTTTTTACCATTGTTCATTTCTTGCAATGAAGATTTGCACAAATTTTGTGTAAGTGATTTTCTCGACAATGTATGTGTAGTCCATCCTTCATGTCACTATGATGTAGGGGTAGTGATATTCATCATGATTTTCTTAGATGTTGTCTTGGTATCATTTTTCTCGTGCTTCCATAGCTTAAGTTGTTGGTAAGCCTCCGATCTTATTTTACTCCTGGTCTGACTGATCTCGAATGATATAATTGTGCAAAATATATAAAGTTGACTCCGCTTTACAACAGTGCCAAATACTTGATGTGTTATTTTATGAATAAGAAATTTAAGCAATTTATATAGGGATTCTAGGCAATCATACATATCGTTATTAAGCAATATAGGACTTTCTATTTAAGCACAAAATATCGATCCCACGAGGAAGGTTTAAATTTAAAATGATAAATTAACTAGAAAATTCGCAGCAATAAAATAAAATTACTGCCACCAATTTCAAATATTTGATATACTATCAGAACGAAATTATTAACTACTATATAAAATGAAATGCAAATTTTAAGTAGTAACTACCATACTATGTTTATGTGATGAAGTTATATAGTATTAAAAAGCATATTTCCCACTACAATGAGTTTTTGGTAAAATGAGACGAGATAAATGATTTAAATCTATACGTGCCAAATAGGAGTAATTTTAATTCTCTACCCTGATTCTGTATTATAGAGAATCATTGGCTAATCTCAGGTTTAGTCCCATAATCCGTGGTTAGGCTAGGAAAATACTGGCTCCCACTCCAGAGCTCCCACTTCCCTTCCCCTGAAGGCTAACGCTTGCATTAGTTCTTAAACACTAAGACCAAATTGGGGATTTTAGTCTGCCACCCTAAAATCTCCAATTCTATGCCCAACAATGTATATTTCCCTATTTATTTGCACTTAATTCCATGAACGAAATACTCCTTCATGGAACTAAATGTGATTCTCACTCTGTTGTAGAACTCATACTCCATTTCTCAGATCATATGTTTCACGACATATTTTAAAATTTCAATTGGCCCGATTAAAAAGTAAATTAAGAACAGAGTTGAAAAGCCATCACAATTTATTTTATATTTTAAAATTGGCACATCCAAATTATCTCTTCATTTCACCATATCTCAAAGTAGGGATAAAGATAAAGAAAACTACTCAGACTTCATGCAAAAACAACAAAACATAAATTTTATATATAAAATAAAGTTCATACAATAATAATAAATAAACAAACCTTATCTGAAACTCTTTCTCAAAGCAAATCCCTTGTAGCCTCTCTTGGACTCTTTCTCTCTTTACAATACTAGAAGATGTAAGGAAGAAGAAATCTTTCACTTCTCTCCCTCTCTAACAACTCTTAGAAAAGAATTTACACTTAAACTCACCACAAAACTCAGAACTCTAAAGAAATAAATAACTACTCTAAGTGGTTGGGGGGTGGAAGAGAGATTTTCTGATCAATTTTCACTCTAAATAGAGTCCAATTTCGTTTTTCCAATAGGTGCATCTAAAAACTCTTCAAAAAGAGTCCAAATTCATTGAATCTTCTAGAAATCGGTATTGCACTGACTTTGGCGCCGTCAGTGCCAGTGGTCAGTGAATTAATTCATTACTCTTTGTCAAATAGTGTTGTCTGTGCTGCTCCTGGCGCCGTTGGCGATGTTCCTGGCACCGTCGGCTCTGCTCCTGGCGCCATCAACGCTGAGAAAATTTTGGCCTCTATTTTGTAGGTCTACGCCGTCGGCACTGAGTATTTCTTTAAAAACGTCATTTTGACTCCAAATTTCATCATTTTTGTTTCATTTTTGCTTCAAGTCCTAAAAGTCAACAACCTACAATAAAATATGTAAAATACCTTCCTTTAAAGCACAATTCACAAAAAATGAGTATAAAATATGGGTCTAAAAATGCATATATTTTTTGTGCATCACCGACCAACTAGAATATTAAAATGTTTTGTGAAAGTACAACTTCTCACCATCGTGTAATGGAAACAAAGAGGTAATCATAGAATTTAGAAAGGTTTGCCATATTCAAGCAGAATTCTACAATCATTCTTGGAATAAGAATAACTACATGGAAGACCATGAGGATTCAGAAAGCCTAAACTTCATGGGTTTTAGGCTTCTTTTCACCTAGACATAGGCATAAAGAGTAACATATCCCCGATTGGAAACAATAACGTAGGAAAATATTTATGAAATCAATGATCGCCACGATCACCAAATCATAGATGCTTGAGCCTCATTATCTTGAAGAAACTCTTGAGATTTTTCCTAATTTTTATGTTTTCTCTACCTACAACTATTATTTTTAATTAGGATTTTAGAATTCAATTCTTCGTTATGAAACCGCCAAACTAAGTTTATCAGATTAGTTGAATAAAGCTTTTTCTGTTGAAATAATTGTTACACTATCAATGTTGGAGTGATACGCAATACAATTTAACCACATTACTACTTGACATGTGCACTTGCTTTGTATGGTCAACTTATGTCCCAGTATGCTTTGGCGCATCAAGTTTTTGGCTTCGTTGGCTAAGAAAGGTATTAATAAGTATTTATGTTATTAGGAAAACTTTAGTAAAAAAATTTAGTGCTCAAGTATGGTACTTTTTGATTTCATGTTTTTGTTTTTATTTAATATTTCTATTGTTGCTTTTGTAGCATTGTTGTTTTCTTTGTAGGTGTTGAAAAATTTAAAAAACTCAAAAAAAAAAGGAGAGAAAAAGCTAAAAAGCCAAAAAAAATTTTGTTGTTAATTTAATTTATGTTTTCTTTTATTTTCGTTTGCATAACATGTGCAGCATTTACATATGAGATTGTAAACTAACTTTTGTGGGTCAGTGTGAATATGTGTTGCATATTTTAGATTTTCTTTTATGCTGAGGGGAGCTGAGGTTGACCTCGTCCCTTTTAACCCTGAGATCAAATGCACTCTTAGGCATCTTAGAAGATTGCACTTATTTCCTGAAACGCTTGCTGAGATGGCTGCCCCTAACACCCCCCACCTTAAAACCACTTAAGGAGTACACCAAGTGATGAAAATATATGCATTTTTAGACCCATATTTTATACTTATTTTTTGTGATATTGCACTTTAATGGAATTTTTAGACCCATATTTTATACTCATTTTTGGTGATATTGCACTTTAATGGAAGATATTTTTTATGTTTTATTGCAGGTTGTTAATTTTTAGGATTTGGAGCAAAAATGATGAAATTTGGAGTCAGAATGGAGATTTTGAAAACTTGTTCAACGCCGACGACGTCGTTTGACAGAGAACACATATTTAATTAGATGGCCACTGGCGCCAATGGTACCAGAATGGGCGTTGACGACGCCGGTGTCGGTACAGACCCTGTTTCTAGAAGATTCGACAAATTTGGACTCTTTTTGAAGAGTTTTTGGATGCACCTGTTGGAGAACCGACCCTAGGCTCTATTTAGAGCCGAAAATGATCAAAAAAAGCCCTCCTTCGCATCTCTTCGACTCCTCCTTGCCACTTTACATCATTCCACACCATTAGTCATTTATTTTATTTCTAGTTTTGAGTTTTTGTAGTGAATTTAAGTGTGAATTACTCTTTATGAAGTGTTGGAGAGGGAGAGAAGTGAGAGATTTTTTCTTCCTACATTTTCTAAGAGAGGCTACAAGGGATTTGCTTTGAGAAAGAGTTTTAGGTAATTGTTGTTTCTTTATTATTGTTATATGAACTTCCTTTTATATATAAAATTTGTGTTTTGTTGTATCTTTCTCATAAAGTCTGAGTAGTTTCTTTTATCTTTCTCCCTATTTTGAGATATGGTTAAATGAAGAGATAATTTGGGTGTGCCGATATTAAAATATAAAATAAATTGTGATGATTTTTCAATTTCGCTCTTAATTTACTTTTCGATCTGACCAATTGAGTTGTTAAAATATGTTGTGAAACATATGATCTTAGAAATGGAGTATGAGTTCTACAACAGAGTGAGAATCACATTTAAGTCCATGAAGAAGTATTTTGTTCATGGAATTAAGTGCAAATAAATAGGAAAATAACTTTGTTGGGTGTAGAATTGGAGATATTTAGGGTGACAGACTAAAATCCTCAAATCAATCTTAGTGTTTAAGAACTAAAGTGAGAGTTAACCTTCAGGGAAAGGAAAGTGGGAGCTCTGGAGTTGGGGCAGTATCCTTCAAGCCTAGCTACGGATTTAGGGACTAAACCTAAGATTATTCAATGATTTTCTATAACGCTGAATCAGTGTAGATAATTAAAATTGCTCCTATTTGGCATAATACTAACTTAAACTATTTATCTCATCTCATTTCACCAAAAACTCATTGTAGTGGGAAAGATGTTTTTTCATATTAGAAAACATCTTCACGTAAACAGATTTAGTAATTATTATTTTAAACTCTGCATTTAAATTCTACTAGTAGTTAATAATTTAGCTTTGATAGTATCTTAAACATTCAAAATTAGTAAAAATAATTTCATTTTAATTTTATGAATTTCCTAATTAATTTATCATTTCAAATTTAAATCTTTCTTGTGGGATCGATATTTGAGACTTAAATAGAAAGTCTTATATTACTTGAAAATGATACATTCACTTGCGTAGAATCCCAACATTAAGTGTTTAACATTATTATTCATAAAATACGACATCAAGATTTTTAGCATCGTTATAAAGCGGAATCAACTTTATAAATTTTACACAATTATATTCACCGAGATCAAGTTTTTGGAGTCGTTGTCGGGGAAGGTAACGGTAAATTAAATAGATTTGGTAAATTAAGAAATTTAGAGAT
>JXCR01092491.1:308642-325143 GCA_002079205.1 Phalaenopsis hybrid cultivar | reverse complement strand
ATATATATATATATATATATCTATATATATATATATATATGTATATACGTATACATACGTATATACGTATACATACGTATATATGTATACATACGTATATATATATCATCCAATCAACTCGCAATTTTTTATATGAATCAATGCAATGAAAATGATAGGTCATAAACTCAGGATAAAATGTAATAAATATATTGTGTAAATTACAAAAAATTATAAAAAAATAATTTGATATAATGATATTACCATAATGATTTAAGCCTCAATAAAAATATGAAATGAAATTAGTTGTCTGCATTATGTTGCAATAGCCAACCTATCACTAAAAGTTACTCACAATGATTGGGCAATTCTAAAGTTCACAACTTGTGAGTTGTGTTTTCATAAAAAAATGAAAAGATGTAGGTCACAAAAGAAATACTTACAATTTTTTTTTATATGAATTTGATATAGGCAGCAAAGAAATACTTCACATTTGATTTATATGAATCTAATACAACATAGGTAATGAAATCCAATGAAATATGAAAAATTAAATTTAGACTTTATTTTTAGAAACTAAGGATCAATTTGGAATTTTTTCCTGCTATTATTTTTTTGCTTTAATTTTTAAAAATTAAATTTATTTAATATATTTTGATATGTTTTAATTTTTGACTTTAAATAAATTCAATTTATTTTGAAAAGCACTGTTGGCACTAAAAAATTGAGGAGTTGTTAAGTTGTTGGCTGCTATGATGGATATCCTAACACCCATTTTATTTTAATTTAATACATATATAATTTAGAAAAAATAGTATTTTAAAGATTTGAAAATACAAGACCGAACCGATCTCATATCCCTAGTATTTTAAATAAACGAGAATAATATCGCAAGTAGTGCACCTATCCCAAGGAATAAATACATTACTTATTGGTAAGGCTCGATTAAATAAACTAAAGATTGTATGACATCCGTTAAGTCTGTGAAACCCGTTTAATATTGACCGACACTGTCCCCTATTTAATACGAAGAATTAAATAGGGTTTATATTAAGCTGAGTTTGGAAATGCCTCTTATAAGGGCAAGCCCCTATAGTTAATTACATCTTAGATAACCAAAGTCACATAAGAAAACTCTCAATAAAAATCAGGGGGATATTATCTTCAAGGAATTCAAAAGGTTAGGAATTTTCAAAGAGATCGGAAGAAGAGGTGTGAAAGGGGAATGACTCAAGTTTGGAACATTTTATTTTGGAATCCAAATGAGAAAGAACTAGGGGATGTCATAGATCCTGAGGAGAACCTAGATGACTTCCCAAGCTATCCTACTGTTTGGCTTCAGTTTTGGAGATTAGAATTATTAAATGTTTCATTCTGCAAATTTATTTTATTAGTGTTTATATTCGTGTGAAACGATCACACAAATAGCCTGGAGGATGTGAGGATTTAGATTGTGACAGACCACAAGCTCGAAATCCTAAAGCATGTTAGGGCTTAAATTGTACAACAGAGCTATATAAAGGCTTAAAGATAATTTGAGGATTTATGTTGCAAAAGCAAATAACCTCAAATTCCAATGGATTTTTTATTTAATTCTAAGGAAATGTATGTTGTTGTAGATCCTCTTGTTGTTGAAAATGGTTGTGCTGCCCACAATGCTTGCTTCAAGCTACTTGTTGTGGCAAGTTTAGGTTTTCTAATGTGTCAAGTTATGATGTCAAATCAGATGTCCCTATAGTTATGGTCATTTAAATATTATGGGGCATATTAAAATTAATTAGAGTGACAAATCAAATGTCCTTACGGTTCCCTCGTTTTGGTACCACTATTTTATATCGGATTCACTTAGTCCAAATGAATTTACTAAACTCAACTTAATGAGTTCCATATTTTCATTTAGACTGTGGAAAATCTTGTTAGCAACCGTAGGTTACCTCCTCCGAGGGATTCTCACATCGATAGAGACATCTTAATTTAGTTGAAGTTGTAGTTTTATGTGATGTTTGTGATTAAATTTTGTCCGATAGAGACGTCTTAATTTAGTTGCAATTGTTGTTTTGTGATGTTTGTGATTAAATTTTTAGTTGTTTTATATTTTGAATGTTGTGGCGGTGAATTTTATCTTTGTTGATTTTAATTTTGGATTTGGTTTTAGTTTTGTGGCTATCCTAAAGGTTTTAGTTTTCATGCAGTGTGACATCGTTGTTTAGCATGCAAATTTATAAGCATAAAAGTACAATGTAGGAAAGTACGAGAAATGAAAGCATTGTGAACTATAAAAGTATACATGGCAAGTCTTCTTGTTCCTCCACATGAAACTTCAATACTTGCAAAGCATATACATATATAATTTTTCAGGAATTAAAGCATGCTTTATAGAAAAATTAGGAAGTACAAACTTAAACTATGCCTACCAAATCCTATGTCATATCTTGGTGTCTTTTAATTTTAAGGATGATTCCATTAAGTAAATCATAATAAGTCTATATATCCTTTAAGATTTCCAAAGGATTATGAAGAAGTCTCGGGTAATACCCTAGACATTTCATAGTCCCTAGAATTATCTTAAGCTCGTATTGGTCTTATTGTGTTTGTTATATAGTTCACTCAGTTAATACCCTTATGCTCAGTGAAATTTGATGTTTTGATTATCCCTTAAGTGAAGTAATTATCACTTGATGTCTCATTTATGTGTTATATAGGTAAAATCCCTTGGGGGCAACTCAACTTAATTAAGGAATTTAATTAATTTGATTTTTAAAGAATGGGCTTGTAATGTTTTGAAAAGTTTTAAATTAATTATATGTTACTTTCTAAACCTCATTAGATAAAATTTTGATTAAGCCTAGCTCACTACTAAGCCCTTAAGATTTAATGGGTAGATTTGTAAATTTTTTTAAAAAAGATTTTCAATATTTATATTCTTAATCCTTCTCATGAATTATAAATCATTTTAAAGCTATTAATTGGGGGCTTCAAATCATTGAGTTATGATCTTCCAAAATCAAACCCCTCACCTTGATATCTCATTATTTAAATAATCTTCCAAATTTCATTAACTTTAAGAAATTACAAATTCATCCTTTATAAGACCAAAATAGTATTGGTTTCTACCACTTACCCCTTATATATTCAAATCATCAAAACATATCAATTATGATCATTTGTTACCCATTTAGTCCTTTGGTTAAGCCTAAATATTAATTAAGTCTTAAATTCCAAAATTACCATTTTGCCCCTAAGGCCTCAATACCCTATAATTAATTCAATTAGACAAATGACTTGAAAATTTTATGTTAGCTTGCTCATTGGTTAATTAAAACATCAGAGGAGAAAATGTGATTTTTCTGTATTTATTTAAATTTATAATTATTTTTAATGCAAAAATAAGGATTTTCAATGAAAATTTAATAACTTAATCAAAATAAAACTTCTACCCTTAAGAAAATTATTGGAGGTTCTCCTAGGTCAGAGGACCAATTGGACTAATTTTCATGATTTTTATAGATTTAATTTAATTATTAAAATTATTTATTTGTTTTGAGTATTAATTAAATATAAAATAATATTTAATTGGAAATTTAAGTTTTATTAGATCTCTCTAAGCCCGGAAAACCCAAAGAAATAAATTTCATATTTTTGTGATTTTTATTTTAATTATTAGAATTATTTTAATGAAAAATTAGAAAAAAATTTATTTTAAGCATTTTAAAATTAATATCTTGACTTAAAAAATTAGGAAAATTAATTTAATTGATTCTAGGTGATCAGGAAACCAAATATGATATTTTTGTATGTTTTTACAATTTTGTGATTTTTATGATTTTTAATTAATTTTAATCATTTAAATACTCAAAAGTAGCTTAAAAATGAAGTGTTCATTTTAATTCCAATTTTATTTTTCTTAGGTTTCTCTAGTGATAAGGAACTCTCAAAATCAATTTGATGATTTTTTGAATTGTATTTTAATTATTATAATTATTTTAATATAAAAAATGTCATTTTATCTAAAAAAATTCATTTTAGTTATCAAATTAACTTCAATTGACTTGAAATTTTTATTGGGTGTCCCTTTAACATTAAGTTACAGTGCAAAAAGATTTTCATTTCATTTACATTTATGATTACTTCAAATTAATTTTCTCTTCATTTTTAGGGTTAGTGACAACTAGGATTATTTTAAATGAGTTAAACCAAGTTTATATTTTTTTTAGGATCCTCTAATCATAGTGAGCCTACTAAATTAAGTTTTGTATTTTTTTAGTGATTATTTTAATTATTATAATTTTAATACCAAAACAAAGATCATTAACTTGAATATTGAATATCTCTAGTTAGAGAAGCCCCCTGACCTTGGAAAAATCAGGAGAGATGCTTAACAACAGAGACATCAAAGGCCCCATGGTCTCATGCCATGGTGAAATATCTATCCTAATGGAGAACCAAAATATGGAAAACACCATTTAATTAATTAAAAATAAAATATGCATCAAATAGACATGAAAATATTTCCACATTGTTCTCCTCTCTTCGTTGAGCAATAAAGTATTTTTATTTTATTTTTGTGGTTTTTCTACACAAAGTTATGGATTTTTGAAGTTCTGGCCATTTAATAATTCAAATAAAATCCTATTGATCTACTTAACCTACTCAGCCTTGCACGCGTCAAAGAGACGCGTGTCATCGCGGGATTGGGTGCTGTCATCCGTGTAACTTCCCCTTTTAGAAACATAGCTTTGTTCGGTGCAATCAGGACAGTTCAAGCAATACACACTCGATCAGACAACGCGTGGTCATTGTTCCAAACGAGTTAAGCCTGCAAATCATCCATCTTCTAAACCTAATATCTCGCCCGATTATTAACTAAATCAAGTAAGGCTTGTTCTTATAGACTCATCATGACTAAGAGAACATATCTATACGGTTAATCAACTCTATACTCATAGAGAATCAAATGAAGCTTGATTTAGGGTTAAGTTTCAATACCTTGGTCCAAGAGGTGAAGCCTCAATTGGATGCTTATGGAAGCTTCGTGGGGGTCCCAAGAGCCTAGGGATTGAGCCTCAAGCAGTGGTGAATCGCCTATATATGATTTCGACTAAAGTTGATTTACGGGTTCGATCAAAGTCCACCTTAGGGTGCTCTGGTGATGAGGCTTTTATGGGGGATCTTCCTCTCTCACTGTGGGGATGGTGTGGGTGCAATTAATTTGGATTTGGTGGAGGTTTGGTGAGTGTCCTGTTTCGGCCTAGGGATTGAGCTCCAAAATTGAGCTCGAGCAGTGGATTTGAGTGGCTAAGGTTGGTTGGGTTGAACTCAAGAGGTCTTAAGAAAGCTCTAGAAGCAATTTGGTAGAGTCTCCCCATATAATTTCAAGCTCTCCTCCTTTGGCCATGGAGGGTGGGTTTAAATAGAGGGGGAAGGAGAGGCCACCGGGGGCAATTGGTGGGTCCTTTAGGTTGCTTATGTGGATGCCAACAAGGTGCAAAAATCCAATTGGGATGAGACAGCTTGGATGGGTTTAATTTTGAGTTTTAGCCTAGGTGGAGCATTTTTGGGTGGCTTTTCCGGCAGCCAAGGTGGCATGCCGGCTAGGGAGAGGTCACCATCCCACTAAGGGAGGTCAGAGGTTAGGTTTGGTGAAGTCAACTGGGGCTGGCCATGTGTAAATGTGTTGAATTAAAATAGGATGTGGGAAGGGCTATTTTGGGTCAATTTGGGTTAAATTATGGATTTGGGTTGGGTTCACCCACCAAGGCTGGCTTGGCTGCTGAGGGAAATGAGATGGTTCAGCTTAATCATTAGTAAGGTCCCTATCCAAGTGATTTGGTTAAATATGGGTTTAGGTGATTCATGGGAGGGGTTAAAAGAATCTTAAGGATATTTGAAAGTGGCTTGGCCTCTTGCCACTAATAGTATGGTGATGTGGCATGGCTCACCTATGGCTTGAGACTGGCTTCATGACCTCTCTTTGGCTTGGTCAACTTTCATGAGGAGGGGATTTTGAATTTATGAAATATTTTGGTGGAGTTTGGCATGATTCTTGATTTGGAATGATTTAATTTTGAATTTAAAACTTAGGGAATGATTTTGATTGAATGGATGATGAGGGGAAAAAATTTTCATATGGGCTTTGGATTTGGGCTTTTGAAATTAAATATGGTGGGCTTGGGCTTTTGAACTTAAAATTGAGTTTGTGCTAAAATTTGGGCTAATTGAATGGTGATTTTGGTGTATGGAGATGTCATGAAGGATTTGAAAAAAAATTCAAGTGATTTTGAGTTGAATTGATGGGCTAATTTGATGGATTTAAGCATATGGTCAAAATTGGAGCCTTTTGAATTGGGTAAAATTAGGTTTGCAATTGGATCAAATTGGGTTTGAATTTTCTTTAGAATAGGATTAGGGATGCTGAATTTTGATTTGGAATTGAAATTGGACAAGATTGGGATCAATTGGGTTAAGATTGGGGCTAATTTGGTGACATTTGAGCCTTTAAGGGGGTCAAATTGATGATAAAAAATTGGAATTGAGAATATTCGGGATGATTTTGGAAGTTTTGGAATTTTAGGTCATGAGGGGCATTTTGGTAATTTTGGCAATTTTTTGGGGGTATTTTGGAAATTTGGTAATTTTGGTGAATTTTGGTCAATTTAGATAATGGTGAGGGGTTTGAGATGATTTTTGGGCAAATTTTGGCATTTTGGGTAACCTTGGAAAAATTAGAGTTGTTGGAGTATTTTGGTAATTTGGTGATTTTAGGCTAAAATGGGCCAACAAGCCATGAAGCCATACTAAATCAATATGAACCATATGAAGACTCATTTTGGATGCTCAATGTGCTGGTTCTAACCCTCTTAGCCAAAGACTAGGGGTATTCTAACACTGTTAGCCAAAGACTAGGGGTACAAGGTCAGCCATATGAACTTTTCAAAAGGAGTCAAGGGACCAACCTAAGGGGTCATAGGTTTTAGGGTATGTGAGAGAGTGTAGTGTGTGCAAGTTAGCCCCACCAAAACCAGATCACCCAGGGTTAGTCATAAGGTCTGACTATCCTATGGGGGACTCCCCTTGAGCTCCTCCATATTGACCCTACCTATTAAGTGCTAGAGGTCATGACCAATATGTGGAACTTAATAGTGAGGGTTCCTTTTCTAGTCCTCCAGGAATAATCAATAGGAAAGTCCTATGGCTAGACCCTAGGCTACTAAAAAGGAAAAACTAGACCTCAACCAAAAATGAGGTCAACAAGCACTTATATTAACTTTTAGGTTTTATGAATATTTTTAAAAATAACAATCAACTTACTAGCCTTTTTTCTTTGCTATGCGGGCATTTATTTCAAATCAAAATATATATCAAATAAAATAAAAAAATAATGATACAAATGGCACCTAAACTATGCGTTCATCTTAGTTTGAAATTATTGAAATTTTAAGAATGAGAATTCTATTTCTTAACATTAAAAAGCTCATAAAAAGAATACACATTAAAATTACAAAAAACTTGTAAAAATAATACACTTAAAAATTACAAGAAAAGCTTGTAATCACAATTCTTGTAAAGATGAAAAAGTAAATTTCTAACCAAAAAATCAAACACAAAACCTCTCACTCAAAAGGAATTGCAATGCTTGAAGCTAGCTCTTTAAGAAGAAAAACCACTGAGAAGATAAATTGAACTAATTCACTTTATTCATTCACTATAATTTCTTGATAATGAGAAGGATGTTTTCTTATATATTGAATATCACAATTAAACCCTCCTTAGTATCATTAGTTATTTACTTGTTATTAAAATTATCGATTTATTTCAATTGCTNTTGATTGAGCCATGAAAATGTTAAAGAAGTCGTGATGATCTTTTCACTTCGATCTTAATTTACTTTCAATCTAATCAATTGATTTATTAAAATATGTTGAGTTTTACAACTAAAGTGAAGATTACATCCAAGATTCATGGAGGTAAAAACACTTGGAAGTTGGGTGCAAATAAATAGGAAAATAAAATTATCGAGCGTAGAATTGGAGATTTTAGAGTGACAGACTAAAATTTGCAATTCGGTCCTATCGTTTGGGTGATGAAGTGTAGATGTTAGCCCTCAACCGAGGGGAACATGGAAGCTCCGAAGTGAGAGCCGATATCCTCTTACACCTAGCCGCAGATTCAGTAAACAAGCATAGGATTAGTCAATGTTCTTTATGCCTGGACCAAAAGGTAAAGAATAGGTATGCTCATATTTGGCACAATACAATTTGAACTGATTCACTTTATCCAGTCACTATAATTTCTTCACAAGAAGAATGATGCTTTCTTATATATTGAATATCACATTAAAAACCTTATTATAGTTATTTAAGAGTTATTAAAATTTCATATTTATTTTAATTGTCTATTAGTGACAGATAAGCAATTTGAGTTTNGTACTGTAGTGTAGATGTTAGCCCTCAGGTGAGGGGAACATGGGAGCTCCAAAGTGAGAGCCAGTATCCTCCAAGCCTAGCCACAGATTCAGTAAAGAAGCGTAAGATTAGTCAATGTTCTTTATGCCTGGACCAAAGGGTAAAGAATAAGTATGCTCCTGTTTGGCATAATACGATTTANCACTTCGATCTTAATTTACTTTCAATCTGGTCAATTGATTTGTTAAAATATGTTGAGTTTTCCAATTAAAGTGAAGATTACATCCAAGAAGGGAGGTCAAAGTCCTTGAAAGTTGGGTGCAAATAAATAGGGAAATAAAATTATCAGGCGTAAACTTGGTGATTGAATTGATTTGTTAAAATATGTTGAGTTTTACAACTAAAGTGAAGATTACATCCAAGATTAAAATAATTTGTTAAAATATGTTGAGTTTTACAACTAAAGTGAAGATTACATCCAAGATTCAGAGAGAATTTTTTAAAATATGTTGAGTTTTACAACTAAAGTGAAGATTACATCCAAGATTCAGGGAGGTATTCGTTAAAATATGTTGAGTTTTACAACTAAAGTGAAGATTACATCCAAGATTCAGGGAGGTCCTTAAATATGTTGAGTTTTACAACTAAAGTGAAGATTACATCCAAGATTTAGGGAGGTCAAAGCTTTTGTTAAAATAAGTTGAGTTTTACAACTAAAGTGAAGATTACATCCAAGATTCAGGGAGGTCAAAGCCCTCAATATGTTGAGTTTTACAACTAAAGTGAAGATTACATCGAAGATTCAGGGAGGTCAAAGCCTTTATATGTTGAGTTTTACAACTAAAGTGAAGATTACATCCAAGATTCGGGGAGGTCAAAGCCCTTGATATGGTTGAGTTTTACAACTAAAGTGAAGATTACATCCAAGATTCAAGGAGGTCAAAGCCCTTGGAAATTGGGTGCAAATAAATATAGTTTTACAACTAAGGTGAAGATTACATCCAAGATTTAGGGAGGTCAAAGTCCTTGAAAGTTAGGTGCAAATAAATAGGGAAATAAAAATTATCGGGCGTAGAATTGGAGATTTTAGAGTGACAAGGTGAGCAAATAAATAGGATTATCGGGCGTAGAATTGGAGATTTTAGAGTGACAGACTAAAATCCCCAATTTGGTCATATCATTTGGGTGTTGAAGTGTAGATGTTAGCCCTCAGGCGAGTGGAACGTGGGAGCTTCGAAGTGAGAGCCACTATCCTCCCAANAAATAGGGAAATAATATTATCGGGCGTAGAATTGGAGATTTTATAGTGACAGACTAAAATCCCTAATTCAGTCCTATCGTTTGGGTGCTGAGGTGTAGATGTTAGCCCTCAGGCGAGTGGAATGTGGGAGCTCCGAAGTGAGAGCCGATATCCTCCCAGCCTAGTCGCAGATTCAGTAAACAAGCGTAGGATTAATCAATGTTCTTTATGCCTGGACCAAAGGGTAAAGAATTGACACAATATAATTTGAACTAATTCACTGTATCCATTCACTATAAATTCTTTATAAGGAGAAGGATGCTTTCTTATATATTGAATATCACATTTAAACCCTCATTAGTATCATTAGTAATTTATTACTTATTAAAATTATATATTTATTTCAATTACTTATTATTGACAAATAAGCAAATTGAACTTCGTTGTTGCGATTAAAGTGNGATAAGCAAATTGAACTTTGTTGTTGTGATTAAAGTATTGTTTTTCTAAAATCTTAGTTCGCAGTTCTAAACTTACTCTCTGTGGGATCGATATCTAGGATTCCATTAGAGCCCTATATTACTTGAGCGATATGTATACTTGCATTGATAAGTGTGACTATACAATTATTGAATAATTATTACGTCCATATTTATCTTATATTTTTAAGCATATATAAAGTCGTGGTCAAGCTTTTGGCGCCGTTACCGGGGAGTGAGTAAACAAAAATCACAATTAGAGTAACGAACAAATTAGGATTATTAGAAAATTTTTACTTGAATTGCAATTTATTTTCATATTTAGTTAATTATATTACTGTGTACTGATTTCAAAATTGTATGCATAAATTTGGACCTGAAAATCTTATACGCTACGATTCAGAATTAGAATGCACTGTTAGAAGGATTAGAAGAATGAGAAGAGGAGAAGAGAACCTAGAAATTCTGATACAATGGAAAACAACATGAACAATTAAGAAATAGAGAATGAACACCAACATAGATCCCTACGAGATTATGCAAATCCTACAAATTTTAATTGGAATAACAATTCTTCTACAAATCAACAATGGGCAAACAACCCCGTGAACCCATTAGAAAATTCATCCAACCAAGGAAATGTTAACTATAGACCTTCTTATCCTCCAAGATTTAACAGTAACACTCAAATTAAGGAGAAGAAGTTGTTTATGGAAGAGCTGATATTAAACATGGGTCAACAATTACAGAATCAAGGAAATCAATTACAAATTCAAGAAAATCAATTACAAAGTCAAGGAACTGCTATTAAGAATAATGAAAACCAATTAGGGCAAATTGCTACTGTGCTTAGTAACCGAACATTGGGAACTTTTCCAAGTACTATGGAACCAAATCCTAAGGATCAAGGAAAAGAACATATTGAAGTGATACAATTACAAAGTGGAAAAGAATTGANAAGAGGTCTCGACGTCGATGATATGAAATTTTACGGTTGTTGCTAGTTCTCCAACCTTCATAAGTAATGTAAACGATCCAAGGGCACTTTCTCCTTTTAATCCTCTTAACATCATCTTATCGGGGATGATTTCTTGAATGTCAAAATCCAAATATGCTAATGTTCGTAGACTCATCAAATTAAGAGATGCTCCAGGTCTTAACATCATCTTATCGGGGATGATTTCTTGAATGTCAAAATCCAAATATGCTAATGTCCAATAAGTAATGTAATTGATCCAAGGGCTCTTTCTCCTTTTTGGTTGAATCCTCTTAACATAATTAATGTAATTGATCCAAGGGCTCTTTCTCCCTTTTGGTTAAATCCTCTTAACATCATCTTGTCATGATTTCTTGAATATCAAAATCCAAATATGCTAATGTCCGTAGACTCATCAAATTAAGAGATTCTCCAGTCTATTGATCCAAGGGCTCTTTCTCCCTTTTGGTTGAATCCTCTTAACATCATCATATCGGGGATGATCTCCTGTCAAAATCCAAATATGCTAATGTTCGTAGACTCATCAAGTTTAGAGATGCTCCAGGATCCACTAGAATTTCTCCCTTTTGGTTGAATCCTCTTAACATCATCTTATCGGGGATGAGCTTCTGAACGTCACATCCAAATATGCTAATGTCCGTAGACTCATCAAATTAAGAGATGCTCCAGGATCCACTANAGATAAAAAGCATTTTGAAGAAGAAGAACATTTTGTAGAGAAGGAATAATTTGAAAAGAATGATGAAGTTATTTTGGGTGAATTAGAAAATGAAAAATTAGATTATGTTCAGGAAAGATTTGAGATGTTGGATATTATGAAAATACTGATAAAAATCTATTTCCATCAATTATAAAACCACCTGAACTTGAGATGAAAGTATTGCCTAGCCACTTGAAGTATGTATTTTTAGGAGACTCATCTACATTACATGTTATTATATCTTCAAAATTAAATGATCTGAAATATGTGTTTTTGGGAGACTCATCTACATTACATGTTATTATATCTTTAGAATTAAATTAATTGCAAGAGCATACTGTTAGATAGTACATTACATATTATTATATCTTCAGAATTAAATGATTTACAAGAACAAAGACTGATAGATACCTTAAAAAGATATAAGAAAGCTTTTGGTTGGACCTTAGCTGATATTAAATGAATCAGTCCTTCAATCTGTATGCACAAAATTATAGTAGATGAACAATATAAACCAAGAGATGATCCACAAAGGAGATTAAATCCGATGATGAAAGAATTGTTAAGAAGGAAATTTTGAAATGGTTAGACACTAGAATTATATATCCTATTTCAGACAGTGCATGGGTTAAGAAGGAAATTTTGAAATGGTTAGACACTGGAATTATATATCCTATTTCAGATAGTGCATGTGTAAGTCCAATTCATTGTGTTCTTAAGAAAGGAGGAGTGGCTGTTGAAACAAATAAAAACAATGAATTAATACCTATCAGACAAGTTACTAGGTGGCGTATTTGCATTGATTATAGAAAATTAAGCACTACCATCAGGAAAAGATCACTTCGCTTTACCCTTTTTAGATCAAATAGTGGATAGACTTGCTGGGCACAAATATTTTTGCTTTTTAGATGAATATATCGGTTACCATCAAATTCTTATTGCTGCTGAGGATCAAGAAAAGTCAACATTTACTAGTCCTTTTGGAAATTTTGCTTTTCGAAGAATGCCTTTAAGATTATGTAATGCACCTGCAACATTCCAGAGATGCATGATGCCAATATTTAGTAAGTTAATTGATGATGGATTGGAAGTATTTATGGATGATTTCTCTGTATTTGGAACATCATTTGACGCATGCTTAAGTTACCTTAAAAAAGTTTTGGAGAATGCGAAAGAACTAATTTGGTTCTGAATTGGGAGAAATGCCAATTTATGGTTGCAGGAGGAATGTGTTAGGGCATAAAATTTTGGAAGATGATATGGAAGCAGACCCTGAAAAAATTAAAGTTATATCAAAACTAACTCCTCCTACTAACNTGATGTAGCTGCTAATTCATTTGAGCTTAAACCTGTTATTATCCAAATGGTACAAAACAATCAATTTGGGGGTACACCAAATGAAGATCCGAACTTACATCTCACTAGTTTTTTAGAACTATGTGCTACTTTTAAATATGAGAGAGTCTCAAATGATGTTGTTAGACTTAGACTTTTTCCTTTTTCACTTAGGGATAAGGCTAAGATGTGCTTATGCTTAGACTTAGACTTTTTCCTTTTTCACTTAGGGATAAGGCTAAGATGTGGTTAAATTTGTTAACACCTTAGACTTAGACTTTTTCCTTTTTCACTGAGGGATAAAGCTAAGTTGTGGTTAAACTCGTTAGTAGTCTTAGACTTTTTCCTTTTTCACTGAGGGATAAGGCTAAGATGTGGTTAAATTTGTTAGCAAAGACTTAGACTTTTTCCTTTTTCACTGAGGGATAAGGCTAAGATGTGGTTAAACTCGTTAGCTCCTACTTAGACTTTTTCCTTTTTCATTGAGGGATAAGGCTAAGATGTGGTTAAATTTGTTAGCACTACTTAGACTTTTTCCTTTTTCACTTAGGGATAAGGCTAAGATGTGGTTAAATTCGTTAGCACCGGGATCTACTAGAACTTGGGGAGAACTTTCACAGAAATTTTTATCAAAATATTTCCCTCCATCCAAAACTGCTAAACTTAGAAATGACATAACATCATTCTGTCAGACTGATGGAGAGTCAATATATGAAGCTTGTGAGAGATTTAAAAATCTTCTTAGGAAGTGCCCTTATCATTCGTTACCAGATTGGTTGATAATTCAAACTTTTTATAATGAATTAGTGGGATCTCGTAAATCGATTATAGATGCTGCGACTGGTGGTTCTTTAATGTCAAAACCTTTTGATGAGGCTTATTCATTAATAAAAGAGATGGCTACCAATAATTTTCAATGGTCCTCTGAGCGGGTAAATCATAAAAGAGTACCTAGTATCCCTGATTCTGATGCAATATCTATGTTAGCTTCGCAGATTGCTTCAATATCAAATAAATTAGATCATTATGGGATGAATTATTCTCCATGTTAGCTTCACAGATTGCTGCGATATCAAAGAAATTAGATCATTATGGGATGAATTATTCTCCCTCATGATGGAAGAGAATTCATCTGGGCAATTTGTGGATGTTCAACCTTCATATGAGACCTTAAATTCTATTAATAGACCCAACAACCCTTATTCGAACTATTATAACCCAAGTTGGAAGATTCATCCAAATTTTAATTGGAATAACAATTCTTCTACAAATTGACAATGGGCAAACAACCCTGTGAACCCATTATGAAATTCATCCAACCAAGGAAATGTTAACTATAGACCTTCTTATCCTCCAGGATTTAAGAGTAATACTCAAATTAAGGAGAAGAAGTTGTCTATGGAAGAGCTGATATTAAACATAGGTCAACAATTGCAGAATCAAGGAAATTAATTACAAATTCAAGGAAATCAATTACAAAATTAAGAAACTGCTATTAAGAATATTGAAAACCAATTAGGGCATATCGCTACAACGATTAGTGACCGAACATTAAGAACTTTTCCTAATACTGTCGAACTAAATCTAAAGATCAAGGAAAAGAATAGATAAAAGTGATACAATTACGAAGTGGAAAAGAATTGGAAACAAGAGTGCAAAAAGAAATCAAGGAAAAGAACAGATAAAAGCGATACAATTACGAAGTGGAAAAGAATTGGAGACAAGAGTGAGACCAAGGAAAAGAACAAATCAAAGCGATACAATTACAAAGTGGAAAAGAATTGGAAACAATGGTGCAAAAAGAAATAGAAACTGAAAAAGAGAAAGTGGATACTCAAAAAGAAAAGGATCATGAGTACCCAGAGTTAGAGTATCCATTTACACCAATGAAAATTACTGTGGAGAAACCTCCACCACCATTGCCTCAAAGATTGAAGCAACACAAACAAAATAAATAATTTTTTAAATTTTTAGAAATTTTTAAGAAATTAATAGTAAACATTCCTTTCGTAGAAGCTTTAGAGCAAATGCCCAATTATGTGAAATTTATGAAATATATTCTGAACAAGAAAAGGAAGTTCACGGATAACAAAACTGTTGCACTTAACAAATAGTGTAGTGAAATTAGNAGTTCGTAGTTCTAATATTACTCCCTGTGGGATCGATATCTAGGACTCCATTAGAGTCATATATTACTTGAGCGTACGTATACTTGTGTTGATAAATGTGACTTTACAATTATTGAATATTTTATATATAATTGTTATCAAGTTTTTGGTGCAATTGCTGAGAAATTAAATCTTTTAGCAGCAGTATTAAATACTTATATTTTTAAGCATATATAAAGTCACTATCAAGTTTTTGGCGCCGTTGCCGGGGAGTAAAACAAAAATCATGATTAGAGTAACAGACAAATTAGGATTATTAGAAAATTTTTACTTGAATTGCAACTTATTTTCATACTTAGTTAACTGTTTTACTGTGTACTGATTTCAAATTGTATCGTAAATTTGGACCTGAAAATCTTATACCTTACGATTCGAAATTAGAACGCACTCTTAGAAAGATTAGAAGATTGAGAAGAGAACCTAGAAATTCTGATACAATGGAAAACAACATGAACAATCAAGGAATAGAAAATGAACACCAACCTAGACCCCTACGAGATTATGCAAATCCTACAGCAGATGAAATTCATTTATCTATCCAAAATCTTGATATAGCTGCTATAGACCCCTAAGAGACTATGCAAATCCTACAGCAGATGAAATTCACTTATCTATCCAAAATCCTGATGTAGCCACTAATTCATTTGTCTACAACAGATGAAATTCACTTATCTATCCAAAATCTTGATGTAGCTTCTAATTCATTTGAGCTTAAATTTGAAATTCACTTATCTATCCAAAATCCTGATGTAGCTGCTAATTCATTTAAGCTTAAACCTATTATCCAAATGGTACAAAACAATCAATTCGGAGGTACACCAAATGAAGATCCTAATTTACACTTCGCTAGTTTTTTAGAACTGTGTGCTACCTTTAAATATGACAGAGTTTCAAAAAATGCTGTTAGACTTAAACTTTTTTCTTTTTCACTTAAGGATAAATGTGGTTAAATTCGTTAGCACCAGGATCTATTAGAACTTGAGGAGAACTTTCACAGAAATTTTTATCCAAATATTTCCCTCCATCCAAAATTATTAGAACTTGGGGAGAACTTTCACAGAAATTTCTATCCAAATATTTCCCTCCATCCAAAGCTGAAACTTAGAAATGACATAACATCGTTCTATCAGATTGATGGAGAGTCAATATATGAAGCTTGAGAGAGATTTAAAGAAATTCGTAGGAAGAGTCCTCATCATTC
>JXCR01092491.1:290517-304906 GCA_002079205.1 Phalaenopsis hybrid cultivar | reverse complement strand
GTAAGAAGCTGTCGGTCATCGGAATTGGAATCCCGTTGCCCGCTTCGGAAGGACGNATAAAAATTTCAAAAATTTTTTAGTTTTATGTAGTATTAATTCAATTTACAAAATTGAAATATTTTAGGATCTNGACAAAATTTATAAGGAAAAACTAAAGTTATGGCATGATCAGAAGATTAATCAAAAGAACTTTGAACCAGGATAAAAAGTTTTACTTTACAACACTAGGCTGAAATTATTCCCTAGGAAATTGAAGTCTCGTTGGTTAGGCCCTTTACTGTGACTCAAGTTCATACTTACGGAGCTATTGAAATAAGATCAAAAGACTGGAAATAGATTTAAAGTAAATGAACACAGATTAAAACCGTATTTTGAGGGTAAAAGGCCAAATTTTAAAGGAGTTTTAATGATTAGACATAGATTAAAACCTTATTATGAGGGTAATAGACCAAATTTTAAAGAGGTTTTAATGATCAGTCGACCTGAATAACACCTGAATAGGTCGGGCTGACGACGTTAAACCAAGCACTTTATGAGAGGCAACCCATAATTATCTTTACTTTTACTACAATTATAGTAGTTTTTATTTGAAATTATCGTTATTTTGTGGTATTATTAAGCTTTAATACTCTTATTTACCCTTGAATCATCATAATAATTGGATCCATAAAGAAAAATTAGAACGCATTCAGACCAGAGCGAAACTGTGCAATTTTTGCCTTGGGCGCCGATGGTGCCCTCGACGCCGCTAATGGCGTGTTTTTCCCGAGAGTCCAAGAAAAATAAATACAGAGGCTCGTCGACGGTGCCCTCGACCCCGCCGACGGTGAGACCGGTGAGATGGCGGTTTCTTTGGTTTGAATGGCGGTTTTTGGCAGTTTTTGGGCAGGAGTTACTCTTTTAAACTCTAAAATTTGATTCCTAGTTCATATTTCCCCCAAAAATGAAGTGAAACCCCACCAATTTCATTCATATAGCGTCCAATTCCCCTGATAATCCCATATGTGAGTTTTCAATCGACGGAAGTTTATTAGTGCAGAAGCGCAGCGAATCTTCAACAAGTTACTGACGAAGAAAAGATTGATCAAGGAACAAGGATTCATAAATCACGGATTGAATAATCCCAAGGCAGAAATTGAAGAGACGATAGTGCGGCGAAGATGGGAAGTACTATGTTATTCTACCACCGCCGTGGTTGTTCCTGTGGTAAAAGAATTTTATGCAAATTTACATGGAATCAACTAGGGAGTTGTTTATGTGCGAGGAAGATGGATCACTTTCACTCCTGCACGGATCAATGAATTATGCATGACTGAGAACATTCCTATCTGCCACTATTCCAATTTTATCCCGACAAGAAACCAGATGAATGAAATTTACCAATATTTAACGGACGAAAATGACGACTGGGAAATGAGAGAAAATGGGTATGTTAGTTCTTCTGAGACACTCCTTAATCCCATTTCAAAACACTGGCACTTTTTCATTTCTGCAAAATTGTTACCGACCATGAAGAACGGTTGTCGGCACTATTTTTGGTGTGGAGTTTGCCCGTAAGAAGCTGTCGGTCATCGGAATTGGAATCCCGTTGCCCGCTTCGGAAGGACGTTTTTTTTTTAAAAATTAGTTTTGAAAAAGATGAACTCAAACTGACCCCATAATTTTCATAGTTTAGATGAAAGAGTACTTTATCTCAAATCATGTATCANAAGAAGTAGTTAAGAAGGAAATTTTGAAATGGCTAGACACTGGAATTATATATCCTATTTCAGATAGTGCGTAGGTAAGTCCAATTCGTTGTGTTCCTAAGAAAGGAGGAGTGACCGTTGAAATAAAAGAAAATAATGAATTAATACTTATCAGACAAGTTATTGGGTGACGTATTTTCATTGATTATAGAAAATTAAACACTATCACCAGAAATGATCACTTTCCCTTTACCCTTTTTAGATCAAATAGTAGATAGACTTGTTGGGCACAAATATTTTTGTTTTTTGGATGGATATACCAGTTACCATCAAATTTCTATTGCTCATGAGGATCAAGGAAAGACAACATTTACTAGTCCTTTTGGAACTTTTGCTTTTCGAAGAATGCCTTTCGGATTATGTAATGCACCTGTAACATTCCATAGATGCATGATGTCCATATTTAGTAAGTTAATTGATGATGGATTGGAAGTATTTATGGATGATTTCTCTATATTTGGAACATCATTTGACGCATGCTTAAAATATCTTGAAAAAGTTTTATAGTTATGCAAAAGAACTAATTTAGTTCTGAATTGAGAGAAATATCAATTTATGGTTGCAGGAGGAATTGTATTAGGACATAAAATTTTAGAAGATGGTATGGAAGCAGACCCTGCAAAAATTTAAGTTATATTTAAGCTAACACCTCCTACTAATGTAAAAGAGGTTAGGAGTTTTCTTGGACATGTTGATTTTTACAGGCGTTTTATTAAAGATTTTTCCAAAATTACTAAACCTCTATGCCAACTATTAGAAAAGGACAAAAAATTTGAATTTTCTGAAAGCTGTTTAAATGCCTTTGAGTTATTAAAGGAAAAATTAATCACAACCCCTATTATAGTTTCGCCTAACTGGGAGAAACCATTTGAACTGATGTGTGATGTTAGTGATTATGCTAGCGGAGCTGTTCTTGAACGAAGCTATGAAAAGATTTTTAAAGTTATATACTATGCTAGTAAAACTCTTAATGATGCGTAAGTTAACTATATTGTTACTGAAAAAGAGTTACTGACCATTGTGTATGCTTTAGATAAATTTAGATCTTATTTACTTATTACGAAAAAAGAGTTACTGGCCATTGTGTATGCTTTAGACAAATTTAGATCTTATTTAATTGGGTGAAAAAGAGTTACTGGCCATTGTATATGCTTTAGATATATATAGATCTTATTTAATTGGATACTGAAAAAGAGTTACTGGCCATTGTGTATGCTTTGGACAAATTTAGATCTTATTTAATTAGATATGATTGTGTATGCTTTAGAAAAATTTAGATCTTATTTAATTAGGACTAAATGTGTTGTGCACACTGGTGCTTTAGACAAATTTAGATCTTATTTAATTGGAGCTAAATGTGTTGTGCACACTGATCACGTTATTAAATATCTAATGCAAAAGAAGGATGCCAAACCAAGGTTAATTAGATGGATACTTTTGATGAATTTAGATCGTATTTAATTGGAGCTAAATGTATTGTGCATACTGATCACTCTGCTATTAAATATCTTTAGATCTTATTTAATTGGAGCTAAATGTGTTGTGCATAATGATCACTCTGTTATTAAATATTTGATGCGGCTAAATGTGTTGTGCATACTGATCACTCTGCTATTAAATATCTGATGCAAAAGAAGGATAAGCTAAATTTGTTGTGCATACTGATCACTCTGCTATTAAATATCTGATGCAAAAGAAGGATGTTGTTGTGCCCACTGATCACTCTGCTATTAAATATCTAATGCAAAAGAAGGATGTCAAACCAATGTTGATTAGATGGATACTTTTGATGCAAGAATTTGATATTGTGGTTATTGATAGAAAGGGAATTGATAATCAAATTGCTGATCATTTGTCAAGAATAGAAAATCATGAATTATCTGACACCGACAATGAAATTACAGACAGTTTCGTTGATGAACAACTTTATAATATTAATGAGAGGAAAATACGATGATATGCTGATACTGTTAACTATATTGTAAGTGATATTTTGCCACCTATGCTGAAACTGCAATAACAAAGGAAATTCATTCATGATGCAAAAGTATATTTTTGGGATGAGTCTTATTTATATAAACAATGTAAGGATCTGATTATGAGAAGATGTGTACCTTATGAAAAAACAGAGCTGATCATTCAGAAATGTCATGATTCTGTATTTGAAGGACATTTTGGGACTAATAAAACTGCTTATAAAATTTTACAAGCTAGATTTTATTGGCCTACTATCTTTAGAGATATTGATAGATATATAAAAACTTATGATTGTCGGCACTATTTTTGGTGTGGAGTTTGTCCGTAAGAAGCTGTCGGTCATCTNTTATATATATTAATTGCAGTAGACTACATTTCTAAGTGGATTGAAGCACAAGCTTTACCTCGTTGTGGCGCTCAAAGTGTTTCAAGATTTTTAATGAAAAATATTTTCACTAGATACGGAATGCCTAGAATGATTATCACTGACGGAGGATCCCATTTTAGAAATAAGTACATTCAGAGATTGGTAGAAAAATTTAATATTATTCATAGAATCTCTACTGTCTATCATCCTCAAACCACTGGGTTAGCTAAAGTTTCTAATAGAGAGATTAAACAAATACTTGAAAAGACTGTAAACCCTAGTAGAATAGATTGGTCCACTAGATTGGATACCACATTGTGGGCTTACAGAACTGCTTATAAGACTCCTATTAGAATGACTCCTTACAGACTAATTTTTTGAAAGACTTGTCACTTACCAGTAGAATTGGAGCATAAAACATATTGGGCGATCAAAGAATTCAATTATAATATGAAAGATGTTGGTAAGAAGAGCTTGTTATAAATAAATGAATTGGAAGAGTTAATAAATGAGCCTTATGATAACGACAAAATTTATAAGGAAAAATTAAAATTATGGCATGATCATAAGATAAACCAAAATAATTTTGAACAAGGACAAGAAGCTTTGCTTTACAACACTAGGCTGAAGTTATTTCCTGGAAAATTGAAGTCTCGTTGGTTAAGACCCTTTGCTATGACTCAAGTTCATACTTACGGAGCTGTTGAAATTGAAGATTAGAAGATGGGAAATAGATTTAAAGTAAATTGACACAAATTAAAACCATATTATGAGGGTAAAAGACCAAATTTTAAAGAGATTTTAATGATTGACATATATTAAAACCATATTATGAGGGTAAAAGACCAAATTTTAAAGAGGTTTTAATGATCGGTCAATCTGAATGACACCTGAATAGGTCGGGCTGACGACGTTAAACCAAGCGCTTTATGGGAGACAACTCATATGTATCTTTCTTTATTCATGAATATAGTAGTTTTTATTTGAAATTATCGTTAGTTTGTTGTAGTTTTAAGCTCTTCTACTCTTATTTACCCTTGAAACATCTTAAAAATTGGACCCATGAAGAAAAAATGGAACACATTCGGACAANGAGCTAAATGTGTTGTGCATATTGATCACTCTGCTATTAAATATCTGATGCAAAAGAAGGATGCTAAACCAATGTTAATTATATGGATACTTTTGATGCAAGAATTTGATCTTATGGTTATTGATAGAAAAGGAACTTATAATCAAATTGCTAATCATTTGTCAAGATTAGAAAATCAAGAATTATCCGACACTGACAATGAAATTACAGACAATTTCCCTGTTTGTCAAGATTAGAAAATCATGAATTATCTGACATCGACAATGAAATTACAGACAGTTTCCTGAATTTGATCTTGTTGTTATTGATAGAAAGGGAACTGATAATCAAATTGTTGATCATTTATCAGAATTTGATCTTGTGGTTATTGATAGAAAGGGAACTGATAATAAAATTGCTGATCATTTATCATGATTAGAAAATCAAGAATTATCCGACACTGACAATGAAATTACAGACAGTTTCCCTGATGAATAACTTTATAATATTAATGAATGGAAAGTACCATGATATGCTGATATGATTAACTATATTGTAAGTGATATTTTACCACCTATGCTGACATTGCAACAACAAAGAAAATTCATTCATGATGCAAAAACATATTTTTGGGATGAGCCTTATTTATATAAACAATGTAAGGATCTTATTATGAGGCTTATGAAGAAACTGAGCTAATCATTCAGAAATGTCATGATTCTGAATTTGGAGGACATTTTGGGATTGATAAAACTACTTATTAAATTTTAAAATGTCATGATTCTGAATTTGGAGGACATTTTGGGAGCGATAAAACTGCTTATAAAATTTTAAATTCTGAATTTGGAGGACATTTTAGGATTGATAAAACTGCTTATAAAATTTTACAAGCTGGAATTTATTGGTCTACCATCTTTAGAGATATTTATAGATACATTNACTCTGCTATTAAATACCTGATGCAAAAGAAGGATGCCAAACCAAGGTTAATTAGATGAATACTTTTGATGAAAGAATTTGATCTTGTGGTTATTGATAGAAAGAGAACTGATAATCAAATTGTTGATCATCTGTCGAGATTAGAAAACCATGAATTATCTGACACCGATAATGAAATTACAGACAGTTTTCCTGATGAACAACTTTATAATATTAATAAGTGGAAAATATCATGGTATGCTGATATTGTTAATTATATTGTAAGTGATATTTTGCCATCTATGCTGACACTGCAACAACAAAGAAAATTCATTTATGATGCGAAAACATATTTTTGGGATGAGCCTTATTTTTATAAATAATGTAAGGATCTTATTATGAGGAGATGTGTACCTTATGAAGAAACTGGTCTAATCATTCAGAAATGTCATGATTTTGAATTTGGAGGATATTTTGGGATTGATAAAAATGCTCACAAAATTTTATAAGTTGGATTTTATTGGCCTACTATCTTTAGAGATGTTTATAGATACATAAAAACTTGTGATCGATGTCAACGAGTAGGCAATATATCTAGGAGAAATGAAATGCCTCTGAATTTCATGTTAGAAGTTGAGATCTTTGATGTTTGGGGATTAGATTTCATGGGACCATTTTTCTTTCATTTGGGAACTTATACATATTAATTGCAGTATACTACATTTCTAAGTGGATTGAAGCACAAGTTTTATCTCGTTATGATGCTAAAAGTGTTTCAAGATTTTTAATGAAAAATATTTTCATTATATTGAAGCACAAGCTTTACCTCATTGTGACGCTAAAAGTGTTTCAATATTTTTAATGAAAAATATTTTCACTAGATACAAATGCCTAGGATGATTATTACTGATGGAGGATCCCATTTTAGGAATAAATATATTCAGAGATTCTTAATGTTGTGACGCTAAAAGTGTTTCAAGATTTTTAATGAAAAATATTTTCACTAGATACGGAATGTTACCTCGTTGTCACACTAAAAGTGTTTCAAGATTTTTAATGAAAAATATTTTCACTAGATACGGAATGTCGAATGATTATCACTGATGGAGGATCCCATTTTAGGAATAAATATATTCAGAGATTGATAGAAAAATTTAATATTATTCATAGAATCTCTCACTGACGGAGGATCCCATTTTAGGAATAAATATATTCAGAGATTGGCAGAAAAGTTTAATTTTATGTTTCAAGATTTTTAAGGAAAAATATTTTCAGTAGATACGGAATGCCTAGGATGATTATTAACAAGATTTTTAATAAAAAATATTTTCACTAGATACGGAATGCCTAGAATGATTATCACTGATGAGAGGATCCCATTTTAGGAATAAATATATTCAGAGATTGGTAGAAAAATTTAATATTATTCATAGAATTTCTACTAATTTTAGGAATAAATACATTCAGAGATTGGCAGAAAAGTTTAATATTATTCATAAAATCTCTATTTCCTATCATCCTCAAACCAGTGGGTTAGCTGAAGTTTCTAATAGAGAGATTAAACAAATACTTGAAAAGACTGTAAACCCTAGTAGAGTAGATTGGTCCACTAGACTGGATACCGCATTATGGGCTTACAGGACTGCTTCTAAAACTCATATTAGAATGAATCCTTACAAACTTATTTTTGGAAAGACTTGTCACTTACCAGTAGAATTGGAGCATAAAGCATATTGCATGATTAAAGAATTCAATTATAATTTGAAAAATGCTGATAAGAAGAGATTGCTACAATTAAATGAATTGGAAGAATTAAGAAATGAATCTTATGATAACGACAGAATTTATAAGGAGAAACTAAAGTTATGGCATGATTGGAAGATTAATCAGAAGAAATTTGAATCAGAACAAGAAGTTTTGCTTTACAATATTAGGCTGAAGTTATTCCTTGGGAAATTGAAGTCTCGTAGGGTTAGGACCCTTTACTGTGACTCAAGTTTACACTTACGGAGCTGTTGAAATTGAAGATCAGAAAACTAGAAATAGATTTAAAGTAAATGAACCCAGATTAAAACCATATTTTGAGGGTAAAAGACCAAATTTTAAAGAGGTTTTAATGATCAGTCAACCTGAATAAACATGAATAGGCTGGGCTGGCGACGTTAAACCAAGCGCTTTATAGGAGGCAACCCATAATTATCTTTATTTTTATTGCTATTATAATAGTTTTTATTTGAAATTATCGTTAGTTTGTGGTAGTATTGAACTCTACTACTCTTACTTACCCTTTAATCATCATAAAAATTGGACCCATAGAGAAAAATTAGAACGCATTCGGACCGGAGCGAAACTGTGCAATTTTTGCCTTGGGCGCCGACGGCGCCATCCACGGCGCCGACGGCGGGTTTTTCCCAAGAGTCCAGACAAATAAATACTAAATGCTCGCCGACGGCGCCCTCGACGCCGCCAACATCGAGACCGACGAGATGGCGGTTTCTGGAGTTTGAATGACGGTTTTTGACAGTTTTTCGGCAGGAGTTACCCCTTTTAAACTCCCAAATTCAATTCCTAAGTTCATATTTCCCCCAAAAATGAAGTGAAACTCCATCAAATTCAGTCATATGACGTCTAATTCCCCTGAAAATCCCAGAATACGAGTGTTCAATCGGAGAAAGTTCATTAGTACGGAAGCATGACAAATCTTCAATAAGGTACTGACGAAGAAAAGATTAATTAAGGAACGAGGATTCGTAAATCGAGGATTAAATAACCCCTCGACGGCAATTGAAGAGACGATAGTGTGGTGAAGATAGGAAGTGTTGTGCTATACTACCGCCGCCGTGGTTGTTCCTGTGGTGAAGGAATTTTATGCAAATTTGCATGGAATCAACCAGGGAGTCATCTATGTGCAAGGTAGATGGATAACTTTTACTCCTGTACGGTTCAATGAATTATATATGATCGAGAACGTTCCTGTCTGCCATTATTCCAACTTCGTCCTGAAAAGAAACCAGATGAATGAGATTTACCAATATTTAACGGACGAAACTGAAGACTGGGAAATGAGAAAAAATGGGTATGTTAGTTTTTTCTGCAACACTGTTAAATCCCATTTCAAAACATTGGCACTTTTTCATTTCTGCAAAACTGTTATCGACAATGATGATCGATAAAGTTTCTAAAGAAAGTACCATTTTGAATTACTGCATCCAAATGGGACTGTCGATCGATATTGGATCAATAATTGTGAAGTCTGTTTTGGGCCTGATCGTTCATGGATCAACTTATGGGGTTGGACACCCTTCCACAATTTTCTTACTTTGCTGTCAATTCCAAGTTTTCTATGAAAATTGGGAAAATGTACTTCTACCTTGGAAGCCTTTGGACCCAACTGAGAGATTCCCAAGCTATGAAGATGAAAATGACATAACTATTATGGTGGATCAATCATCTCAGAATTCACTGTCTNTCTTCGTACATGTGCAATCAATGGGTGATCTCAGAGGAGAATCTAGTACTGAATCTGAAGAATAGTAGATTTATATTGCTACATGTCTGTCTATGTATGTAATTTGATTTGAACTTTACATTTGCTTTGCTTTAGAATTATGCTTTTAGACCTATGTATAGTTGACGATGTTTTGTTTTCAGCGTTTTGAGTGTTGTGGCTTGGATTGCGACGCTGAATTAATGTATTAAAGTTGAGAAAATACCAAATTTAGGTGTGTTGTATAACATATATTGTAACTCTTGGAATTTATGTATAATTGTGATGTTTTGTGTTGTGAAGTTTATTTTTGATAAGTACATCATTTAATCACTTAAAATTATGTCTATGATGATTTAACGAATGTTGTTGAGGCTTGAAATTGATTGAAATCACAAAAATTCGGGAATTGAACCAAATTAATAGAGCCCGCCGATGGTGCCCTCGACACCGCTGACAGCGGACTTTTCCCGAGACTTAGGATATAATTTCAATAGAGCGCGACGACGGCGCCGAAGACCCCACCGACGGCGAGATCCCAAAAAAACACCTTTAACTACAATTTTAACCAGTCAACCTCCACTATTCATCATCCCCTTCCTCTGAAAAATGTGATTTTTGACCTAAGGCTTGAGAGATCTTGGATTGGGAGGCGATTTCAAGGCATTTAGACACCGAATTTGATCATCTCTAGGTAAGAGCTTCACTCCAAACTAAAAAAATTTGATTTTCACCATGAATTTCTTCCACATTGAGAGAATCTAAAAAAATTGATAATCTGAAGAAAATATTGGGAAGTAATTCATGAAACTTAGTGTTGAACTCTTAGAATTACTCTTAGAAGCCATTATTTGCATATTTGAAGTATATTTTTGAATTTTTTCTAAAATTGTGATTAGATTGAAATGACTTCACGACAAAAGAGATGACTTATGTTTGATGAGTCTCGCTTCGTCAATGCTAAGGCTCAATCGAGGTTTACTCCAGTATTTGAAAGAAAGAAGTGTATACAAGATCGAGTTTTTGAGAGTACAGGAGGAGAAATTGAACGAGTTATTACCGAGTGGAGGTGGGAAAACTTCTGCTACACCACCAATAAGGCAGCTACAAATATTGTGAAAGAATTCTATGCCAACGTGTTCTATTCTGAGAACGGAATCGTTTAAGTGCGGGGATTTTCTGTTGAATTTAATGCCGCCTGCATTAACACCTTTTACGAAGTCCCAGACTCTTATAACTACCACTATGAATCCTTCAGTACTACGAAGGCCCCCTTAATGATGTGATCAACTTTCTCACTGATGGGAAAGGAACATGGAAGATAAAACAGCGAGAACAGGCCCCCTCAATAATGTGATCAACTTTCTCACTGATGGGAAAGGAACATGGAAGATAAAGCAAACACCTTTTACGAAGTCCCAGACTCTTATAGCTGTCATTATGAATCCTTTAGTACGATGGAATCCCTGAATGATGTGATCAACTTTCTCACTGATGGGAAAGGAACGTGGAAGATTAAGCAACGAGAATGGATAAATTTTTCTGCTTCCATGTTAAATGCCACCTCTAAAGCGTGAAACTATTTTATTTCCTCTACTCTATTACCAACTTATCACCATAGTGAAGTAACTAGAGATAGAGCTATTCTGAATTTCCGTATTCTAATCATTTTTAAGAATATATTGACTACGACAAGGAGTGAAACAAGTGGAGGTCTAGGACATCATGACCTCATTTATGCACTTTGTCAACTTTCTGGAGTGGAAGCTTGAGGTCTAGGACATCCTGGACTTATTTATACAATTTGCAAACTTTTTGGAGTGGAGATAGGACATCCTGAACTTATTTATACAATTTGTAAACTTTCTGGAGTAGAATTTGGAGATGAATGATGGGCTTACCCTATGAAACCCATTAGTAAGGCCAATTTAAGAACTTATGAATCCCATGAGAAATGGAGAACTTGACCCTATGAAACCCATTAGTAAAGCTAATTTGAAGACATATGAATCCCATGAAAAATGGAGAATTGGGAGTATCCCAATTTGTAAACTTTTTGGAGTAGAATTTAAAGATGAAGAATGGGTTTATCCTATGAAATCCCACAATTTGCAAACTTTCTAGAGTGGAAAGTGGAGACGAAGAATGGGTTTATCCTATGAAACCCATTAGTAAGCTATTCTGGAGTGAAAAGTGGAGATGAAGAATGGGTTTATCCTATGAAACCCATTAGTAAAGCTAATTTGAAGACTTTGAATCCCATGAGAAATGGAGAACTGGGAGTAGGAGTCAAGAACCTTCTACTAGTAGAGATGTTCCCTCTACAAGTTATGACCTTTCACCTTCTAGTTCCTCTACCCTAACTGACTTGATGAATGAGTTGACCTTGCAGCGAAAGAGTATAGAATTAATAAATGAAAGGATTGGAGGTTTAGAACGGTTGAAAAAGTATAGAGTTAATAAATGAAAGGATTGGAGGTTTAGAACGTCGACATGATTATGACAGTGAGTACCTTCAGAGGCATTCAAATTTTGAGATAGCTTACTACGAAGCTCAGGCCCGACAGTACAGAGTGAGCCTGATGTTACTTTTCTTGAGTGCCCCCGATATACTCAGTATCAACCCAATCCACCTGTTGACCAAGGAGACGAAGACATAGTTTGGGATTTCGATATCTGAATGTAATTGATGTACTTATACTTTTATTTTTGTAATCATTTGTAATAGAAATGGATGTTTGTGTGTATTTGTACTTTCATTTTTATTGTTATGTTTGTAATTGGATAATTTAATTTTTGTTTATAAAGTTATGTGGTATTTAAAATTTGCATGTGCAGTATAATGGATGTTGATTAGTACTTTGTGAATTGCATGATTTTCATTTTTGCATTTTAATTGTAATTGTTTTGTTTAGTATTGTGGATGTGTTAGTGAATTATTGTGTTTGTTTAATGTTTTAATTTTGTACTTATTTTAAAATTTCATTACCCAGCAATTTCTCTAATGATTTATATGTGTATAAAGCTCATAATGTTACAGATCAGGTGAAATAGAAATTTTGAGGACTACAAAAAAATTTCAGAATGATGAAAATGCCTAAAATACTGAGGTATGATTTATATTTAGAGTTTTACTTTCCACCTATATCATTTCATATTTAAAAATTTAAGTTTGGGAGAGGGAAGAAAAAAATTAACTATTAGATGTCTCTATTTCAATATTTTCATAAATTATTAATATGATTTTATGTAGAGAATTTTATTCATGTAACTATATTTTGTAGCTATTTAAAAATTATGACAAATTTAAGGAAATATTTTTGTAATGAAAATTAATTTTGTAACTTAAGATATTTAGTATAAGAGAATACGATTATAGTTAACTATTTAAAGTAAATGAAACTATATTTTGAAGTATTAAGAATCTGGAAATTCATTTGAGAAGAAAAGATTGGGGATTAATGATGTAAAAGCTATGAAAGAAGGTAAGGGAATGCTTTGAGTTTCAAATTTAGGGAAAGAAATGTGATGTTCAAAATCATTAGAGGCTATCTAGTTATAGTAATCCTCACTTGAAAAAGGAAAAAGAAATGATTGATAACAATCCCTGAAAAGAAAAGAAAAATATATAGGATTGAAAGCAATCCAAATGAAAAAGAGAAAAGAAATAAAAAATAATAATATGAAAGTGAGGAGAAGCTTGAGGATATGTCTAATCAAAAATTGGCTTCATTGGGCCTATCTAAAGGGAAAACCTAAATACATTCCTGAACTTATATTTATGAAATAGATCTTTTACTAGTAGTTTTTTCATGAAGTTCCTATCATCTGAATATTCTAAGTGACTTAATATTGCAATTTATAGTCATTCTTGAAATTAGTTTCTATCTTTTGGATATTCTAAGTGACTTAATATTGCAACATATAGTTATTCTTGAAATGAAAAGAAAACTAGAACTCTTAAACTTGATGACTAGATAAATCTTGTAGCTACAGAGTTAATTTAATTACTTAAATTTTTTCTGAAAATCTTACTATGGTATTTATCTAAATCAAACTTATAGTATTTATGAATTGAAACTTTACTACAAAAGATGTAACTTTTATATAGTACTAAAATTACTTGAGGACAAGTAATAGTTAAGTTTGAGGGATTTTGGCCAAAGGAAAATATGTTGAGATTTTCATACCTATTTTACACTATTTTTTATGATATTGCACTTAAAGAAAGGTATTTTTGATGTTTTGTTGTAGGAATGATGAATTATGGTCATTGGAGCAAGAAGATGCAAAAAGAAGCGAATTTGGAGCGAAAAGGACCAAAATGTGAAGATTTGAACTAGGGCGCCGACGACGAGCCCAACGGTGTCGACGGTGGACTTTTCCCGAGACAACAAATTTAATTCACTTAGAAAGCTTGTCGACGGCGCCCTCGAGGCCGCCGACGGCGAGCTCGGCGGTTATGTCCAATAATGCATTGGATGAGGACGAATTTTGGAGGGGTGCTTAGGCAACTCTTGGGAAAACTCATCCACATCTTTAAAGAGAAGACTTTGGCTGAAAATAAGTAAGAGGAAGCTCAAGAGATAAGTGTTGGGAAAGTGTATAGAGTCTAAATTGTGAGGAATTCTTCGAGAGATTGTAAGAGTGGAGGGAAAGTGAGAGATTTCTTCCTCCTTGCCGCTTCGAAGAGGAATTCTGTGTGTTGTAAAGAAAGGAAGAGATTCAGAGGAACTTCGAGGAGTGTTCTTGGGGAGAAATTAGAGATAAGTTATTTACTTGTTGTAGTTTGTATGACTTTGATTTTATATATGAATTCC
>JXCR01092491.1:261565-277574 GCA_002079205.1 Phalaenopsis hybrid cultivar | reverse complement strand
TATATATATATATATGGATACTAAGTAAGTATATGTATCGTTATCAAGTAATATAAGACTTTTTGATTAAGCCCTAAATATCGAAACCACATGGAGTGTTCACCATATGCACTTCTAAATAACAAACTTTCTATTTCAGAAATACAATTACTTAAACTATAGATATTTTTACAGTAATTAAAATTCAATTCTTTTTGATATTTTTGATATTTTGGCAAAACATAAACAACTTCTAAATATAACTTGAGTTTATGTAAAAGAAAAGCACTGAATATGAAATATCTTTCTCCTTATCATGAATCAGTAATAAGTATAGGAATTCTATTGTGGAAGTATTCAAATTGTGTCATGCCAAATAGGAGCAATATATTCTTTACCCTTACTAGAGATATTATAAAGAACACTGACAAATTTAAAGTTTGAAAAGTTCTGAAGACCGACTAGGCAGGGAAGATATCAGCTCTCACTCTTGAGTTCCTTGATTCCCTCCACATGGGGGCTAACATCTCATATCAAAAACTAAAACAATAAACCAAGTTGGGGGCTTTAGATTGTCACTCTAAAGTATTTTAACTCTACACCCTTCAAAGATTATTTCCCTATTTATTTGCATTAAATCATTCAAATTACATTTTTATTCATACAACTTCATGTATTCTTTCTAATTGTTGACTGAGACAATAGCATCCCAGTTCTTACATGTTCTTACAACAAATTTTAACATCTAGATGGGTCAGATCAAGAAGTAAATGAAGTACATGGAATTAAATCATCACAAATTTTTCCAACATTAAAGATTAATATTCTCCACAACTTCCATCCAACACTTTAATTACCTATCATTTTAAGGAGAAAAACAAAGAAAACTACTCAGAATCCATGAAGAAAACAAAACCACGCTTTAGTTTAAAAGTAGAAATCATTGTCAAACCAACAAGAAGTCTCGATTAAAACCAAAAGTAGTTTAAAAACAAAGATAAAATCTTATCTCAAATCCTCCACCAAACTCTTAAAGTTCCTTTCAATATCTTCTCTCTTATAACACTCTTAACTCTGACAATAAAACTAAAAACAAAAAGAAAAAAAAAGTAAATTTATGGTGCCTGAAAAATCTCTCCAAAAGTTTCTCCACGAACTATTTCAAGTACTTCTCAGGACTCCCCGCTTTTTTTCTCTCAACTTTCTTCTTTTATAATTTTCCAAGAGGTGCCTTTGTATCTCTTCACAACGTGTCATTATTCGATGTCTTTTTCAAGGGATGCCTCCTTTCACAAGTCTTTTAACCATATTTTTATTTTTAGTGGTCATAACCACCCTCTTTAGCCAATAGGTGCCTCAAATGTCCCTTTAAAATTTGGCAAAATGAATTAACCAGTCAAATAACTACATCTGGCGCTTAAGTGTGGGACCTCTAGCGCTTAGGTGTGGCCTTCTCTGTTTCACTGGCGCTTAAGTGCTGGATCTGGGGCTTAGGCGCCAAAACACTTTTGCACCATTTTTGCATTTTTGCTCCCAATTTGATCCATTTTCACTCCTTTTAGCATTTTTCATCTTTTTACTTGTACCTGAAAGAAAAGCACATAAGTACTTTCTATTAAAGCGCAATATCTCAAAAATAAATATAAAATGTGTCTAAAAACACTATATATTTTAGGTGTATCAATAATTTCAATCAGGTTGTTTGGTTTTATCGGCCTCATTAAATGATACATCATATCAGCTGTTCAAATTGATCCATGTCTACATTAAGCCACTCAATGCCTCCTCGGTATGAATTAGATTACTGAATGGGAATCCTTAGCAGGAGTTATCTCATTAGTGCTCATGGAAGCACTCTTATGGTTAGACCATCTTGATCATATAACTATATCTGCTTTGATTGGTTTTTTCAACAAGTTAAGTGACATGTCAAATCAGTTTTACCGTCGATCCATATTTTGTTGGTGCACTTTGTTGACCAACTACAATTTTGATGCTTGATAGGGTTACCTTGATTAGCCTAGATCGATACCCTTTAGGAGAAGCATCTCTCCTTGCCATATCGCATCATACATCTAGCATTTTCTTACTTTCTGTCTGCCACATTGAATAACATGTCCTATTGATTTTACCTCTGATCCATGTCCATTGGAGTACTTTAATGTATGACCTTATTCAGAGCATGACACCTTAGGCTATTTAGCCATATAATTGCTCATTTTATATGTTTTCAGGATGTATACCTCATGTACCATTTGATAAACGCATGGATCGGTAAGAGACTTTGTTGAAGAGATTGGTGTAGATTTCCACAATTTATGGAGAGATTGGTGAGGGATTTTGAGAGATATGAGCAGCGCATGGATCGATAGGAGACTTTGTTGAAGAGATTTTCTTCTTTTTTTTAGAGGAAAAAACTGAGTATTATGTTCTTCATTTTCTTGTAATCGTTGCAAACACTTTCTAGTGAATTTTATTTGATTTAAACGAAGTTTTTCGTTGTGTTTTATCCATACTTTGTAAGCAGTTTTCTTTACTCTTTTCTTTTAATATGAATTAGTGTTAAGTATAGAAGAATTTATTTTATGATAGAATTGTTTTTATTTTCATGTGATGAGCAATATTTCCTTTGCTTCATTGACATAATTTAAGTGTTAATAAATTTTGTTAAAATCTATTTTAAGTGAAACTAAAACTAGGGAGAGCAGTGATCTTGCAACATGAGTGCACTCACATTGACCGAGTGGTTAGTAAAATAACTTAGGTGGCAATGCAACTTTTAAGGAAATATAATTCAATGATCTATTTCTATTAGATGCTTCTAGGTGACAAATAGTTGCATAAAACTAATAGAATACTGAGCTTACCTATACACTCGAAAGAGGGTAGGTAGACATATGTTTCTTGTTGGCACATGATTTTTTTACTTAATTCTATCAATCTTTATATTTCTTATGCTATTATCTTTATTTTTTATTTTCTTCTACAATGAATTAAATGCATTTTTAGGAATTTAGATTTGCTTAGATATTCTATTAGTTAATTGATGTGATGGTTTTTTCAACAGTTCTTAATTGACTTTGCGAACTGTTCACTTGTAAGGTTAAAATCTGTTGCAAAACATAATGACCCGGGACGACTATGATTTCACCCAACTAGTGAGTAACACACTTCACTGTGGAAAGAATCATTGTAATCGTTTGAGATGGAGTGCAAATAGATAGGGAGATAATTTTTTATTGGTGTAGAATTGATGTTTCTAGGGGGCAGGCTAGATTATTTATCAATTCAGTCTGGAGTTTGGATTGTAAGGGTCCATAATAGGTTCTATTGAGAGGGTACAGTGGGTAATCCGGAAGCGAGAGGCCAAAATTTACTCATCATAACTACACAAGCTGGTGAAAAACTCTAGGCTAGCCAATGTTCTTTGCTAGCACCGAGAGGGGGTAAAGAATAGGTATGCTCCTATATGTAACTAACAACATTTATTTTAAGCATTTCATACTTACACATTATCTAGGTCATTGCACATAAAGTGTTGTTTTTAACATCTCAAAATTCCCTAAACCAATTTATCTAGAAAAGTTATATTTAGATCCAGAAAAATTATCTTTTTGTTTAAGATTTTCATTTAAAATTAGTTGTTCAAAAAATCAATTTAATCAACATTCTAAACTAAGGTCTGATATTAGTAAACCAGAATTAGCCTAAAGGATTTCTTACCCTGCTTTTCTATAGGATCGATAATGAGGTCTTAAAAGAAAACACTATATTACTTGAAACGATACATATACTTGGATTGTACCCCTAGTGTGTAAACTATTTTATAATTTTTATAACATTTCAATTTTGCACACTAGCTGCTAAATATAAATTGGGTCAAGTTTTTGGTCAGGTTTTGGAAGCTAAATTACTGTGTAATTGCAGGTCGGGTCAATCACCAAGTTTGGGTTTGATCAGCCACCCCAGGTGGATCATCCATTCTTTTGGATTAGATTGTTTACTTTGGATTGATCCACCCACTTTTTCAGTTTGTCTGACCACAACTGCCCAGTCGACCGACCACTTGCATGCTTGTATATTTTTGCATCATATTGCATGCTTGTCTGCTTGCATGATGTGCCATACTTTGTATGTGCATGCATTTGCATTTACAGGTGTGTTAGTGGTCCTCCCCAGTGAAGATCACAACTCCCTTCGAGTCACAACCACCATGGAATACCCTTTTGTTTGATCTACTGCCACCATGACATGCCCATCTTCGAGCCACAGCCTCCTCGACATATCCCTTTATTCAGGCTACTACCGCCATGACATGCCAACTTTTCAGGTCACTGCCTCCTCGATATACCTTTTTATTCGAGTCGTTGCCGCATTGACATTCCCACCTTAAGATCACTGCCTCCTCAGCATACCTTTTGTTTGAACCACTATCACCACGACTTGCTCACCTACAGGCCACTACCTCCTCGGCATATCCTTTTACTCGGACCACTGCCGCCACAACATGCCCACCTCCAAGTCATTGCCTCCTTAGCATACCCTTCCATTCAGGCTACCACAGCCACAACATACCCATCTTCTGGTCACTGCCACCTTAACATAACATTTTGTTTAGGTCACTGTCACCAAGGCATGCCCACCTTTGGGTCACTGCCAACATACCTTTTTGTTTGGGCCACTACGTCCTCGACATACCTTTTTGTTTGGGCCACTGCCGCCACAACATGCCTTGGACCACTATTACCACAACATGCCCACTTCCGAGTCACTACCTTCTCGACATACCCTTTTGCTCGAGTGGTTGCCTCCACGGTATGCCCACCTTTGGGTCACCGCCTCCTTGACATATCCTATTATTTGGGCCACTACTACCACAACATGATCACCTCTGGGTCATTGTATCATCAACATAACTATTTATTTGGGCCACTCTCACCATGACATGCTTATCGCCAAGTCACTGCCTCCTTAGCATTCCCATCCATTGGGTTGTTGCCTTATTGGCATGCCCTTTTTGCCTGATTCACTGCCTGCACATGTTACTCACCCTCACCACTTTAGTGCACTTCCTCTTTTCCTATTGCATATTATGTATGTTTGCATGTGCCCTTGGTGAGTGCCTTTCAAGTAAGGTGTGAATTCTTTTATAGGTATCATTTTACTTGATGCAAACTCACTTGTAGCCAGTGTCTTCTTCTCGCATGACACCCCGACTCCCTGCGGAGACGTAGTTACTCTGCAAAGGTAGCCCATTTTATTGGTACATCCTGTTTGTTTGTTTCATGTTGCATGTAGCCTTCTTGGATTTCTTGTGATGTGTGGTTCACCCTTTTGGGTGCCTATTGTGACTGTTTAATGCAGGCTTCTTTCTTGTTTGTATGCTCACCCATATGCCTTAATGGTTGTCTTACTCATTAAAAGAGAGACACATTTGTTAGTCGTGATACTCAAATGAGTGTTGCCAGTGACGATGCCTCCATGAGCAGTGCAAGTTTCTGAATCATGAGCAATAAACATGTACGACTGTACTAAGGATCCAAGGGTTCTAACATGCGTGAGATGGATCAATGACATGCATTGTAGGTCCGTTGTTTTTAAAAGTATACAAAAATGGATATTTCCTTTTTAAGTATTTATCTTCCCTAATTTTAAAACTATATAAGTTAGGTCATATGTGAGGCCAATTATTTTAAAATGTTACCCTTTCATTGTGACATGCTTTATATACCTTAGATCTTTAGAATGGGGCCGGTGTGGCGACTTCATCAAAGTCATACGATAGTTGTAGACTACCCTTTGCACTTAGGTGCAATGTTAGGACACTTTGCATTAGATGGTGTGCTAGGCTAGGATCTAGGATGCTAGGTAGGTTTTTTGGTGCCTTGCTATTTTTCTTTGCTAGATAGGTTGCCTTAGCCAAACATCTTTCTTATTTTATGCTTTTAATGTGACTTCATGCTTGTTATGCATTGTAGCATGTTAGGTCATATGTGAGGCCAATTATTTTAAAATGTTACCCTTTCATTGTGACATGCTTTATATACCTTGGATCTTTAGAATGGGGCCGGTGTGGTGACTTCGTCAAAGTCATACAATAGTTTTAGACTACCCTTTGCACTTAGGTGCAATGTTAGGACACTTTGCATTAGATGGTGTGCTAGGCTAGGATCTAGGATGCTAGGTAGGTTTTTTGGTGCCTTGCTATTTTTCTTTGCTAGATAGGTTGCCTTAGCCAAACATCTTTCTTATTTTATGCTTTTAAAGTGACTTCATGCTTGTTATGCATTGTAGCATGTTAGGGCACTATTTTTGAAGGAGTTGTGCCTCTATATGCACACACAGAGGTACCATAAAAGGGGGAACATGTAATAAATTCTTTTGAACCTTTAGCTTGTAGAAGCAACTTAGCTCCCCCACCAAGCACGACACATTCTACATTGCATGACCTTACATGCTAACCTTTTTTTTGGTTTAAATCTACTCTTTTCTTTTTTTTCTTATTTAATTTTTTGATTATAGGAAATTTCTATAGCAGAAATAAGATACATACACATGTTTTGAGGCTTTTTGATGAGGAAATCACGTGGAGGGGACCAGGAGCAGATACTCATGCCTGTATCTTAATTTTACATTTGATATTGATGTATAAAATTAGGACAAGACATGTATATGCTGAGTTTGGCTGTCTTTTTCTTTTTTAAAATATGTTGTTGATCCAATGATATTTGACCTTTTCATAATTATTTTTATTTTTGCTTGCTTCGTGTCTTATTGCATGCTTAGATTGTTTTTATTGTTTATTTCTTAGTCTCAAAATCACAATGTAATATAGGCTCTTTAGGACTTAAAATTCCAAATAAAATATTCAAGATAATTATAATTTAGGATTAAAATATGGAGGACTTTAAAATTCACACTTTTACTTTCCTGCATGGCCTTTGGGTTGGATTTTAAAAGGCATGCATGCATGACTATCTCCGTAATCATAATTAATAAGGCCTTCATAATATTTATGTACCGCTCTAAAGAATTGCATTCAATTTTGCATGTCCCAAAGAAAAGCCTACGTGCTTGTCTAACCCAACTAGCTCAACATACCTTTTTATAAATAGGTGGTTGTCTAGTTTGCCTAAGGTGTTAGAAGGCTCCCCGACCGAGACACCTGTAAGTCATTTTGCTTGGAGTATTTCCAGTTTTATCGTTGAACCTCCCTTTTCTCTTATTTTCCTGAGGCATCTTTGACACTAAATGGGTATAAATCCCACCTCTTGGTGCTCTAAGTTATATTCATAAGATAGAGTTTCCTTATTTTGACCTTAGGGCTACCAAGGTCCCCGTGAACGACTAACCCGGTCCACAATTACGCAGTAATTTAACTTCCAAAAGATGGCAAAAAACTTGACCCAATTTATATTTAGTGTCTAGCGTGCAAAACTGATATGTTATAAAATTTTGAAAATAATTTACATACTAAGGGTACTACAAAAATATACGTATCATTTCAAGTAATATAAAGTTTTCTTTAAAAAATCATAGTATCAATCCCACAGGGAAGGTGGTAACTTTATGTAATTGACTAAGAAAAGCCTTTACTTTAAATTGTAGAATAAAATCTAGGAAAATATGAAAATAATTCAAGTATGAAATACATTTTAATAATTAATGTGAGTGCAACTTAAAAGTAAATGTAGAGATTCAAAAACAACTAAAAGTAGAAAATTCAAGATATTTAAAGAGAATTTCCCCTTGCAAATAATTCAAAATCAGTGTTGCATTCTAAATCTATAGAAATTTAACTGTGGTATTATGACAAATAGAAGCATACCTATTCTTTACTTTTTTTTTATTTGTAAAGAACATTAACTAATTTAAATATGGCAATTGGCATGTATAGTAGTGCTGGGTAGATTCTGGTCTCTCACTCCTAGATTACCCACTGTGCCTTCTTTATAGGACCTACCAGTGACCCTTAGTTCCAATTTCTAAATTACATTGATAAAAGAATCAAGCATCACTTTAGAAACATCAATTCTACGCCCATCATATCTTATCTTCCTATCTATTTGCACTCCCCCTCGGACAATCGCCACCGCTCTTTCTAAAGTGATATGTGATACTTACAAGTCAAGAAATCTTAACCCTCTCGGGTCTATAAGTTTTCTCAACAAATTTTAACAAAACAAGTGGCTAATTTGTAAAGTAAATGAATGACCACTCATTGCAATTTTTAGAAATAAAAGAAATTCTAAACAAAATCAAAATCACTTACTTAATTACTTCATATTGCAAGAAGAAAGTGAGAAAACTACATAAAACACATAGTGATAACAAAACAAAACATTTTTATAAACCTCAAATCCAAAGTACAACACTTAAATTAAAAGATACAAATACTAATCTGGAATGTTTCCCCAAGTGCTCCTGTGAAATTTCCTGACTTCTCTGACTCCACAAGAATCTTACAGGACTCAAAATACTCTAAAAATCACAAAGACTCACACAATCTCACTAAGAAAGCTGCCTACTCTAGATTTGTGCCTTCCATTCTCCAAATGACTATAAAACTCTTTCTCAACATTTAGAATTAATCTCTATATATAGAGCTTCAAAAATGAAGAAGGGTTGCTTCAGAAATCTCTTCAAAATTTGGCCTCATTCAACACATCTTCTTGAAAATAATTGTCGCGCCTAGGTGTCAGCCGCGATCTGCATCTGATGCCTAGGCCCCAATTTTGCTGGTTTGTCAATTTTCTTTGGTTTGACCCATTTTGCTACATTTTGATGTATGTTTGCCCATTTTTTTTCTTAAACTCTTTTTCTTGCACCGATAACCAAAATAACATAAAATACCTTTCATTAAAACATAATATCCTTAAAAATGGTTATAAAATGTGCATAATAAAAGGCAATTTTAAGGTGGATCAATGACACAATTTGCAGATTGCTGACCAGGGATCTTAGGACGTGTTGGGTCAACTACCTTCACGACCAGATAGACTTAGGGTCCTTGTAGTTGTGTATAGAGGATTAGTCTACCTTCCTTTTGTTGAGCCCCTCTGAGCACTATCGCTCATCAGCTTCATCAATATTATCTTGATGACCCAATGTCGATGAGCTGTAGCTCATTTGGGATGTTATGATTTTTCCTCTGCCCTTATAGCCCGGACATGCTTTAACATATTGAGACATCACCAACAAGAAGTTTAGGTTATTCTATGAGCTCTGTGTGTCCACGAGCCGCTATCCATTTGATATGTGAGAGACTCACTCTCTACTAAATGACTTTGCGAGGGTTTCAAACCATACGAGCATTCCACACACAATAACCTCTCTTTGATTACCTACTACCCTAGGTCTATAATAATATAAGTGAAACCCCTTTTATTGAGAGTATTCTTGGTTATTCTATGGGCTTTGTGTGTCGACGAGTCACTATCCATTTGGAATGTGAGAGACTCACTCTCTACTAAATGACTTTGCGAGGGCTTTCAACCATAAGGGCATTCCGCTACCTAATAACCTCTCTTTGATGACCTATTGCTCCAGGTCCATAATAATATAATTTTTTCGAGAGTATTCTTAGGTATCCCCCAAAATGTAATTAACCAGTAGGAACACGTTCCTCTGAAATTCCTTTTGACTCATAACAAATACATACCCCTGACTCTCTAGTTATGGGTAGTATACACAGACACTCTTTTGAGGATATTAGTCTAAGGTGCCTCCACCCAATTTGTTTAAAAGGGCAAACTTGATCCAACATCGTGAGGTTTATTGCATGTAGACTCTTCACATTTTTCTATTCTATTATTTGTCACTTTGTTTTATGTCCCTTCTTATTCGGTTCCTCTCCTCTTCGAATCATCTACACAAATCGGCAGGGAAACTTATTTGAATAAGGGAAGAATACGACAAACGATAAGATGGTGACTCCTTTTAAAATAAAAAAGAAAGAAAAACCAAATGAAACATAATTCATATTTATAAAAATTTTGAAGTCAATTTTCTATAGTTTGTAATGCATATGCTTAGTAACTATAATTTCTAAACTCCCATAAGACACATTTCTCTATATTATAAAGAATAGGCCAAGAAAATGTGTTAGAAATAAAAAAGCATAGACCAACATATTGTCATTCCCAACAATAACTTTAATGAATCCATAGTCAATTATTTATAATTTGAAATTTCCTTCTTTATAAAACTTTGAGCTATTCAAGATTTCTTTGTGCTCTAAAGACCAATATGTGCTTTAAGCACACCAAAGTTGATTTCAAGAGAAACATCTACATGAACAACACTTTATTTTGCGTTGCATCTTATTGTTCACATGCTTGAATTTTTTCATTGTTGATCAAATTTAATTTAGAATTTCCTTACTTACATATATGGCTCCTTTAATACTTGTCATCATAAGTAAATAATAAATAATTTGCATATTACTCATCTTATAATGATGTTGTTAAATGATAAATTGAAACTACATTTTTAATTAAGTTATCAATGATTATGCTTAAATAAGATGGTGTTGGTGATGCTTCTAATACAAGCTTGAAGAGTGCTTGCAATAATTGATGAGCAAACACTAGGGTTGTCTATCCCAAGTTTATCTTCCATTAACATAACCATTTGGAATGCTTATAAAATAGATTATAATTATAGATTTCACACAACCCATCATGTACCTTGGGCCAAAATTCCATATTCCAGACCAAGATATACCTAATATCTAATTTGGTAATTCTTCAATTTAATTATAAAATTTTTGAGACAATATTTCTTATTGTAACTTTACTAACTCTCCCTATAAACCCATGATATATTGTTGAAAAAAAAAGAATAAGGGGATAAAAAGTGGCAGTGGATAGGTAAGAAGAGGAAAATAATACCTTACCTAAATTTATTTTTTGAGGCTAGATTATATGTGTCTAAATTATAGTAAAATGAAAAATTATTATTTTCCATGATTGAATATAAATGGAAGCTAATACTAGATATGTAGAATATAAGTTTATGGAGAGTAGAGATAACACCATCATGAACCATGTAAAGATAAATCCAATCATGAAAAAAATTACAAGCTTTATTCATGATTGAAATACAATATAAATAATCTCATATGCTTAACCAATAACTTTTTCCTAGAATAGAGGGACCAGACCTTATTAGAAAATTCTTAAAATATTTTACATTAAATCATTGATGTTATGTTCTATTATAATTTTACCACACTTTTAAGCATCTATATAGTAATTACAAGTACAAAAAAAAAAAAAAAACTCATATGTTTCAGGTATGGGGCTAGCCATATCCTTTCTATGTTTGAAATTTTAAATAACCTACATAATATGTCATGGCATAGGTCCTCATTAATTAATTCATTGCTCTTTCCTTTAAGGTAAATTAAAATAGTAAAGCTGACAAGAAAATTTAAATTTAAGTTTAGTTTAAAAAGAAACGTTTCTTTTAATTTGAAATTTAAATTTACTTATATAAAAAATTATTAATACTACTACATAATTTAGGTTTTGCTTCAAAATAGAAAATATTAAATAACATTATATTTGAAATTTAAAGTTATATTTTATGTGGACCCTTCTATTAGATTCAAGAAATGCATTTTTCTTTTTTAATTTTTAATCATTTCTTTCTTTGTGATGTCACAACAATTAAGGTTGTGAGAGGTTATGGGGTCATCTGGTTAAAATTCTTAAGCTTATGAATATCATTCCAAATGAGTGGATGCACTACCTTATTTATAAAGAGCAAGAACATATTCAATTCATTAGAGTTTCTTTTATAATGCTCAATTAAACATGAATATTCACTAAATAAATAAAATCTTGATAAGATAATTATATTTCACCTAAACTACAAACAAACTATTTGGGATTAGTTAAAAGTCATCTCTTATTTTGTGAAGCTTTTAGACTAAGGGTAATTATTAGGGCACTTTTACTATTTAATAGATATGATGTCTCTAAACGTATCATTCTTTTTTGCATGTCCCAAAGAAAAGCCTCCTTGTTTGTTCAAACCAACTGGCTTAACATACCTTTTTATAAATAGGTGGTTGTCTAGTTTGTCTAAGGTGTTAGAAGGCTCCCCGACCCAGACACCTGTAAGTCATTTTGTTTGGAGCATTTCCATTTTTGTCGCTGAACCTCCCTTTCTCTTATTTTCCTGAGGCATCTTTGACACTAGGTGGGTATAAATCTCACCTCTTGGTGCTCTAAGTTATATTCATAAGATAGAGTTTCCTTATTTTGACTTTAGGGCTACCAAAGTCCCCGTGGACGACTAATCCGACCCACAATTACTCAGTAATTTGACTTTCAAAAGATGGCAAAAAACTTGACCCAATTTATATTTAGTGTCTAGCGTGCAAAGCCGATATTTTAAAAATTTTTGAAAATAATTTACATACTAGGGGTACTACACAAATATATGTATCATTTCAAGTAATATAAAGTTTTCTTTAAACAACCATAGTATCAATCCCACAGGGAAGGTGATAACTTTATGTAATTGACTAAGAAAAACATTTACTTTAAATTGTAGCATAAAATCAAGGAAAATATGAAAATAATTCAAGTATGAAGTACATTTTACTAATAAATGTTAGTACAACTTAAAAGTAAATGTAGAGATTCAAAAATAACTAAAAGTAGAAAATTCAAGATATTTAAAGAGAATTTCTCCTTGCAAATAATTCATAATCAGTGTTGGATTCTAAATGTATAGAAATTTAACCGTGGTATTGTGATAAATAGAAGCATACCTATTCTTTACTTCTTTTGATTCGTAAAGAACATTGACTAATTTAAATATGGTAATTGACATGTATAGTAGTGCTGGGTAGATTCTGGTCTCTCACTCCTAGATTACTCACTGTGCCTTTTTTATAGGACCTACCAGTGACCCTTAGTTCCAATTTCAAAATTAATTTGATAAAAGAATCAAGCATGTCACTTTAGAAACATCAATTCTACGCCCACCATATCTTATCTCCCTATCTATTTGCACTCCCCCTCGGACAATCGTCATCGCTCTTTCTAAAGTTTAATGTGATACTTACAAGTCAATAAATCTTAACCCTCTCAGGTCTATAAGTTTTCTCAACAAATTTTAACAAAACAAGTGGCGAATTTGTAAAGTAAACGAATGACCACTCATCACAATTTTTAGAAATAAAAGAAATTCTAAACAAAATCAAAATCACTTACTTGGTTACTTCATATTGCAAGAAAAAAGAGAGAAAACTACTTAAAAATATGGTGATAACAAAACAAAACATATTTATAAAACTCATACCCCAAGTACAACACTTAAATTAAAAGATGCAAATACTAATCTAGAATGTTTCCTCAAGTGCTCCTGTGAAGTTTTCTGACTTCTCTGACTCCACAAGACTCTTACAAGACTCAAAATACTCTAAAAATCACAAAGACTCACACAATCTCACTAAGAAGGCCGCCTACTCTAGATTTGTGCCTTCCCTTCTCCAAATAACTATAGAACTCTTTCTCAACATTTAGAATTAATCTCTATATATAGAGCTTCAAAAATGACAAAGGGTTGCTTCAGACATCTCTTCAAAATTTGGCCTCATTCAACACATCTTCTTGAAAATAATTGTCACGCCTAGGTGTCAATCGCGATCTGCATCTGATGCCTAGGCCCCAATTTTGCTAGTTTGTCAATTTTCTTTGGTTTGACCCATTTTGCTACATTTTGATGTATGTTCGCTCATTTTTTGCTCTTAAACTTTTTTTCTTGCATCTATAACCAAAAGTACATAAAATACCTTTCATTAAAGCATACTATCCTTAAAAATGGTTATAAAATGTGCATAATAAAAGGTATTTTTAAGGTGGATCAATGACACAATTTGTAGATTGCTGACCAGGGATCTTAGGACGTGTTGGGTCAACTACCTTCACGACCAGATAGACTTACGGTCCTTGTAGCTGTGTATAGAGGATTACTCTACCTTCCTTTTGTTGAGCTCCTCCTAGCACTATCGCTCATCAGCTTCATCAATATTATCTTGATGACCCAATGTCGATGAGCTGTAGCTCATTTGGGATGTTATGATTTGTCCACTGCCGTTATAGCCCAGACATGCTTTAACATGTTGGGACATCCCCAACAAGAAGCTTTAGGTTATTCTATGAGCTCTGTGTGTCCACGAGCCGCTATCCATTTGATATGTGAGAGACTCACTCTCTACTAAATGACTTTGCGAGGGTTTTGAACCATACGTGCATTCCACACACAATAACCTCTCTTTGATTACCTACTACCCTAGGTCCATAATAATATAAGTGAAACCCCTTTTATCGAGAATATTCTTAGTTATTATATGGGCTTTGTGTGCCGACAAGTCACTATCCATTTGGGATGTGAGAGACTCACTCTCTACTAAATGACTTTGCGAGGGCTTTGAACCATAGGGGCATTCCCACACATAATAACCTCTCTTTGATGACCTATTGCTCCAGGTCCATAATAATATAAGTGAGACCCATTTTATTCGAGAGTATTCTTGGGTATCCCCCAAAATCTAATTAACCAGTAGGAACACGTTCCTCTGAAATTGCTTTTGACCCATAACTAATACATACCCCTGACTCTTTAGTTTTAGGTAGTATACACATATACTCTTTTGAGGATATTAGTCTAAGATGCCTCCACCCAATTTGTTTAAAAGAACATACTTGATCCAACATCGTGAGGTTTATTGCATGTAGACTCTTCACATTTTTCTATTCTAGTATTTGTCACTTTATTTTATGTCCCTTCTTATTCGGTTCCTCTCCTCTTCGAATCATCTACACAAATTGGGAGGTAAACTTATTTGAATAAGGGAAGAATACGACAAACGATAATATGATGACTCCTTTTAAAATAAAAAGAAAGAAAAACCAAATGAAACATACTTCATATTTATTAAAATTTTGAAGTCAATTCNTAGCTGACCCACTCTCGTCTCCTGCAAAGTCAATTGGAGAACCACAAATTCACACTCACCAAACAACACCAGTGTCTCATGGTGATATTCCTTTTGTACATACTCACAGCATCCCGCCACCCACACAGTCAGATTTGGGTTTAGAAGAGATATGGAAAACTCTGAGAGAGCAATAACAAATTTTAGTTCAATTGAAGGATTCAGTAAATAACCTAAGATTTTTTTTGGATAGTGAAGACCGACATCAACGAAATAAAGAGAAAAATAAATAAAGTTCCCATGGAATCTCCTATAGGTTCTGAATTTACTGGGAAGAAAGATAGCCCAGAAAAGGAAGAAGAGCCATCTGCTCATATTGAGCAAGCGTCGGAACAGGAGTGGGGACCCGATATTCTTGAAGTAGAACAGTCAATATGTAGAATGACTGCCTTTGATGAAGCTGCACCTGATAGTGAATCTGATAAATGTGTCAGGGAACCTGGAGAAGGCATCCCTAAAGACCTAATTGGTAGCTTAGTCTGAAGGATCAAGTTCAGAGGACCGAGGAAAAAGAGGGTGGTTAGTTCTCCATTTATTGTTGTAAAGAGAAAGAAGCTGGAAGAAGTTCCGTCCTCAAATATAGATGATTTAGGTACAGCATATTTATGAGTCTTCCACGCCGATTACCATACCATCTCCACGGCTCGATGAAGCTAGGGAAAAGGAGGCAGAAAAAGCTTGGGAGGAGGTACAGCCGGGCGCAATTGTTCCATATGAAGGTGCCCTCCCTTCTTCAGCCATAAAGTTTCCCGGCAGAGAACTACTATCATCACACATGCAACAGGTGATCGATAGCTGTTTAAGAATGTACAAAGAAAGGTATGTACAAAACAGAACATTTTTTCTGTCAATTGTTTATTAAATCTAATAAATATTGTTCAATCAATTTGCAGGGATGACTTAATAATTGCTCAGGGTCACATTAATATTAGTCGAATTGACCTGGAAGCACTTTGGAATAATAAAGAAATCGGCGTGGATCATGTAGATTTGTTTGCCATTGGATTAGAAAAC
>JXCR01092491.1:242198-258490 GCA_002079205.1 Phalaenopsis hybrid cultivar | reverse complement strand
TCCTTCAATCTCCTTCCATCTTCTTCATCATCTCTTTCACCAATCTCTCACTAATGATTCTTCAATCAAACATAAACTTGTATTATTGATGGGAGAAGGTTATAATATTCAAAGCAAATGATGGGCAGGTAATGAGAAAGATAAAATATAAGCGCAAGAGATGGGATTTTTGGCTGGAGCTTGTTGTCTTCTTTCAAGAGAGCTCTTTATGGGAGTGAGTGATGAGCTTTTTCACGTTATCTATCAGAAAAAGTGAGCATAAAAATAATAAGAGAAGAAATGGAGAGCATGGGAAGATTGCTTTTGTTGGATTAAATTAAGAAAAAGTTTTGGTGGAACAGTGATCAACAAAGAAAAGAATAGTAGCAGCACATTGGCATGGAACATGAGCTTTTATTACGTACAGTCCGGTGTCCAATCAGAACCACTGAAATTCATCTTTCTGTTTTTTTTTTAATTTTTAGAGTTGTGCCAGTGTAAATTTTTTGATGGCTCAGATCGGACACCGGACGGAAATTTGAGTCCGGTGTCCGTACGCAGCAAGAAATCCTGAAACAGACGACAGAAAGCAGTTAACGAAGAGAATAATGAAATTAGATATTATCGAATCACAAACCGGAATTGTTGGTAATACAGAAAGCAGTTAACGACAGNTCAGAACCACTAAAATTCATATTTCTGTTTTTTTTTTTTTTTAGAGTGGGGCCAATGTAAATTTTTTGACGGTTCAGATCAGACACCGGACGGAAATTTGAGTCCGGTGTCCGTACGCAATAACAAATCCTGAAACAGACGACAGAAAGCAATTAGTAAAAAGAATAATGAAATTAGATATTATACAATCACAGACCGGAATTGTTGGTAATACAGAAAGCAGTTAACGACATNCATAAGACACATTTCTCTATATTATAATGAATAGGCCAAGAAAATGTTATAGAAATAAAAAAGAATAGACTAACACGTTGTCATTCCCACAATAACTTTAATGAATCCATAATCAGTTCTTTATTTAAAATTGCCTTCTTTATAAAACTTTGAGCTATTCAAGATTTTATTTAAAATTGCCTTCTTTATAAGACTTTGAGCTATTCAAGATTTCCTTGTGCTCTAAAGACCAATATGTGTTTTAAGCACACAAAAGTTGATTTTAAGAGAAATAGCTACATGAAAAACACTTTATTTTGTGTTGCATCTTATTGTTCTCATGCTTGAAAATTTTCATTGTTGATCAAGTTAATTTATAATTTCCTTACTTACATATATATGGTTCCTTTAACACTTGTCATCAAAAGTAAATAATAAATAATTTACATATTTCTCATCTTATGATGATGTTATTAAATGATAAATTGAAACTACATTTTTAATTAAGCTGTCAATGATTATGCTTAAATAAGATGGTGTGGATGATGATTCTAATACAAGCTTGAAGAGTGCCTGTAATAATGGATGAGAACAAACTAGGGTTATCTATCCCAAGCTTATCTTCCATTAACATAACCAACTGGAAAGCTTATAAAATGGATTATAATTATAGATTTCACACCATCCATCATGTACCTTGGGCCAAAATTAATTCAAAATAACTCCATATTCTAGACCAAGATATACCTAATATCTAATTTGGTAATTCTTCAATTTAATTATAAAATTGTTGAAACAATATTTCTTATTTTAACTTCACTAACTCTCCCTATAAACCCATGATATATTGTTGAAAAAAAAAGGATAAGGGGATAAAAAGTGGCAGTGGATAGGTGAGAAGAGGAGAATAATACCTTGCCTAAATTTATTTTTTGAGGCTAGATTATATTTGTCTAAAATATAGTAAAATGAAGATATATTCTTTTCCATAATGGAATATAAATGGAAGCTAATACTAGACATGTAGAATATAAGTTGGTGGAGAGTAGAGATAACACCGTCATGAACTATGTAAAGATAAATCCAATCATGAAAAAAATTACAAGCTTATTCCGAATTGAAATACAAAATAGATAATCTCATATGCTTAACCAACAATTTTTTCATAGAATAGTGGCACCATACCTTATAAGAAAATTCTTAAAATATTTTACAATATATCATCGATGTTATGTTCTATTATAATTTTACCACACTTTTAAGCCTCTATATAGTAATAAAAGTATAAAAAAAAACTCATACATTTCACGTATGGGGCTTNTGTAAAGATAAATCCAATCATGAAAAAAATTACAAGCTTTATTCATGATTGAAATACAATATAAATAATCTCCTATGCTTAACCAACAATTTTTTCATAGAATAGAGGGACCACACCATATAAAAAAATTCTTACAATATTTTACATTATATCATCGATGTTATGTTCTATTATAATTTTACCACACTTCTAAGCCTTTTTATAGTAATTACAAGTACAAAAAAAAAACTCATATGTTTCACGTATGGGGCTAGCCATATCCTTTCTATGTTTGACATTTTAAATAACATACATAATATGTCATGGCATAGGTCCTCATTAATTAATTCATTGCTCTCTCCTTTAAGGTAAATTAAAATAGTAAAGATGACAAGAAAATTTAAATTTAAGTTTAGTTTAAAAATAAACTTTTCTTTTAATTTGAAATTTAAATTTACCTATATAAAAAATTATTAATACTACTACATAATTTAGGTTTTGCTTGAACATAGAAAATATTAAATAACATTATATTTGTTAGATTCAAGAAATGCATTTTTCTATTTTAATTTTTAATCATTTCTTTCTTTGTGTTGTCACAACAATTAAGGTTGTGAGAGGTTATGGTCATCTGGTTAAAATTCTTATGCTTATGAATGTCATTCCTAATGAGTGGATGCACTACCTTTTTTATAAAAGAGCAAGAACATATTTAATTCATTAGAGTTTCCTTTATAATGCTCAATTAAACTTGAATATTCACTAAATAAATAAAATCTTGATAAGATAATTATATTTCACCTTAACTACAAACAAACTATTTGGGATTAGTTTAAAGTCATCCTTATTTTGTGAAGCTTTTAGACTGAGGGTAATTATTAGGGCGCTTTTACTATTTAATAGATATGATGTCTCTAAATGTATCATTATTCTATCTTAATTTTACATTTCTTCAAGAACTCCTCTTAAAAATATATTAAATATTGTATGATGAGTTGATATGGTGGTTTGATCTGTAAATGTCTTGATGATGATACAAAGAGATTTAGGACTCTCTTTATTCAAAAAAATGATATTGGAAAGTAAAATATAACTAAGTAAATCTAAAATATGGTTTCAANAAATTGAATGCATCAGCTGCTCTAATCCCAGAACCTGTCATTGATCTTAGTAAATTTGCATTTAACTCGCTAGTCTTCTGACCGGAACGTCGAAGGTGCTTGTCACCGGATTCCGCCAAGGGGTGGTTATGACTTTCAACAAATTCCTTTATGGTCCAGTTGCCATCAAGATCAATAGCATAGCGAACCATTGCTTGACAGCCAGTCCGTGTATCCACTTTTTTGTACTTCACAGTAGTGGCTAGCTGAGATTCTCTTTTATGACCTGATTTTCCATAAATATAATCCTTCGACTTAATTTGCTTGGATTTAGCCCAGTAAGTTGTGTGGTCCTTGCGTACAGTGAAACCAACGTAATGTGCATAAGCACAATAATGTTTGTAAGCCTCTTCCTCATTACAGACAACATTATTAAGAAAGCTATGAGCAATTGGATCATTGCAATCTGTTTCTGCCCTAGATAACTACAAATTTAAAGTATACAATAGAGATAGTCAGATAAATAACCCTAACCACAGGTTATTCTTAGGTCACTGTTGGGTTATTCTCGGGTTATTGAGTTTTTCTTCAATCAACCCGAAAATAAATAACCCTAAACACAGAATAATGATGAAATAACCTAACGACAATCGAAGATTCACACAAAATCTCACTTTTTTTAGAGATCTGGTGGGTTTATGCGCAGGTTATTCTTAGGTTATTGTTGGGTTATTCTCGGGTTATTGAGTATTTCTTCAATCAACCCAAAAATAAATAACCCTAAACACAGAATAATGATGAAATAACCTAACGACAATCGAAGATTCACACAAAATCTCACTTTTTTTAGAGATCTGGTGGGTTTATGTGCAGGTTATTCTTAGGTTATTGTTAGGTTATTCTCGGGTTATTGAGTATTTCTTCAATAAATCCAAAAATAAATAACCCTAAACACAGATAATGATGAAATAACCTAAACAACAACGAAGATTCACACAAAATCTCACTTTTTTTAGAGATCTGGTGGGTTTATGCGCAGGTTATTTTTATGTTATTGTTGGGTTCTTCTCGGGTTATTGAGTATTTCTTCAATCAGCCCGAAAATAAATAACTTTAAACACAAAATAATGATGAAATAACCAAACAAAAATCGAAGATTCACACAAAATCTCACTTTTTTTAGAGATATGATGGGTTTATGCGCAGGTTATTCTTAGGTTATTATTGGGTTATTCTCGAGTTATTGATTATTTCTTCAATCAACCCNTGCTCTCTCCTTTAAGGTAAATTAAAATAGTAAAGATGACAAGAAAATTTAAATTTAAGTTTAGTTTAAAAAGAAACCTTTCTTTTAATTTGAAATTTAAATTTACTTATATAAAAAATTATTAATATTACTACATAATTTTTAATCATTTCTTTCTTTGTGATGTCACAACAATTAAGGTTGTGAGAGGTTATGGTCATTTGTTTAAAATTCTTATGCTTATGAATGTCATTCCAAATGAGTGGATGCTCTACCTTTTTTTATAAAAGAGCAAGAACATATTTAATTCATTAGAGTTTCTTTTATAATGCTCAATTAAACTTGAATATTCACTAAATAAATAAAATCTTGATAAGATAACTATATTACACCTTAACTACAAACAAACTATTTGGGATTAGTTTAAAGTTGTCTTTTATTTTGTTAAGCCTTTAAACTTAGGATAATTATTAGGACACTTTTACTATTTAATGGATATGATGTCTCTAAATGTATCATTATGCTATCTTAATTCTACCTTTCTTCAAGAACTCCTCTTAAAAATATATTAAATATTGTATGATGAGTTGATATGATGGTTTGATGTGTAAATGTCTTGATGATGATAAACAAAGATTTAGGACTCTCTTTATTCAAAAAAATGATTTTGGATAGTAAAACAAAACTAAATAAATCTAAAATATGGTTTCAATTTCTTTTTGTCACCAAATTAATGAGAGTTAAAAGAAGTCATCAAAAGCTTAACTTCTTAAAAAGGAAAATAGAAATGAAAATTTTAAGCTAAAATAAGAAGGCAAAGGGAGAGTTAAACTAAAAAAGAATCAATTATTATCTATTTCTAGTTTGGTATCAATTTTTATTTTTTCAAATTTTTCCTCTTTTTTTTCAAGAACATATATATTTAATGTATTTTTTACATTTTTATTTTATTTTTATTTCTATGAAAGTTAATATGTTTTTGAAAATGCTCAAAACAGCTGTAAAGTATGTTGAGTTAAAAACAATGACATCTTTATGAAATATGTCAAACATATTTTATTCAAAATCAAATTATAAATAAAATAAAATAAAATTAATAAAAAAATAAAAGTGATACCAAACAACACCTATTAACCAAAATTTCTTAGTAAATTTCATCCAAATCAAAACAAAAAGCACCTATGGCTTCATAGCATTTGTCTATCTCTACTTTTTAATTTTATTTAAACATCTTTTTCTATTGTGTTTTTGTATTTTTCTACTTTAGGGAATACATGAAAATTAGAAAAAAAAAATGGAATGAATAAAATTTAAATCAAGACCTAAATTTGAAATCTAAAACTTCTGCCTGACTTGCAACCAAGTTGAGTTTCCTCGACCCCAATACCATTTTCAATTCGCTCTCAATTTTCTTCCTCATTTGAGAGAGGATCAGCTAGTTCCATCGACATGGAGACACGAGGTCTCGTAGGCTCAGTTTGCATGGAGCTACAACCCTCCCCACACAAACACCTTTTGGAACTCCCATGAACTGTTATTTGTCATCTATAGCACACCTCCACTGTTCTAATACTAATGGGAGTAATGTTGCTCATTGATTTAATAAAATCAATAAGGATTTATCTACAACATATAAATTATGCAATTAAAAGACCTGAAAACTTCTGTCCAGTGAAATAAAATAAAAATACATATATCTGAGTAAGATTTAGCAAAAAATATAAGATATTTAATATATCTACTTTGATACAAAATATTATGTACATCTGCCTTTTAAAATAGAAACGAATGCCATGCAATCATTAATGCATGCACTTCTAAGAAAAAATGCTCGTTAAACTTCTGTCCTCCATGATATTTACGTCAGTATGTAAGCAGTATGACTAAACAGAAAAGAAACAATTTATGCTATTTTAATATAAATAGATATATATGTATATATATAAATATATATATTGAGAAAACAAAACACTGACATCTTGTGCTCTATCAGACCAGCCGTCGTAAAATAAATTGTACGAATATTACATCCGGACTACGGACGTAGAGATACGTTTGGAGTTCAGTGAAATCACGCCACGTGGAAGTGACAGAAAAATAAAAATAAAAGAACGTTTTAGTATAGGGGAATATTCGTCCCCTGTTATTTTGCATTATTCAGGTGTTATTGTGGTGATATTCATGTATTATTGTGTTTTGGGAATATTTCTGGTGTCATAATAACACAATAACATATCAAAACTACTATAATAACACCTGAATAACGCGAAATAACACAGGAGAGAATAGTTCTCCTGTGTTGCCGGGATGGATCATGGGAAAGCGCGTGTGCTTTCTTAAAGTCACGTGTCTGCATGTCAGTGGACTCCGAGCACATCTCTTCGTTAGGAGTCCTGATAGAATAATTTTCGCAATAAATTTAAAAAAAATACGAAGTTCAGTTTTTAAAATTTTACAGATGCACGGCCTTGGTATTAAATGAAAACAAAATTCAGAACAAAGAAGATTAAGCACAACATANTAGGAGTCCTGATAGAATAATTTTCGCAATAAATTTAAAAAAAATACGAAGTTCAGTTTTTAAAATTTTACAAATGCACGGCCTTGGTATTAAATGAAAACAAAATTCAGAACAAAGAAGATTAAGCACAACATTGAGATCTTTCCTATCAATTTTTGCCTTTGCAAAAATAAATACCAATAAAACTCTCTATTTGCATAATAAACAATAAACATGCAACTCAATTTATGTCTTAAAAGTTAAAAATATTAAAAATCGTTGTTAAATTATATATACAAAATAGTTATATAAATGGAATTTATTTTATTTAGCAAGGGAACAAGAGCGCGTCGAAACAATCCCTACACTTCTACAAAAAATCATATTCTTATCAGGATAAAATATTACGTCTAGATAATGAACATGCTATGCTGACAATGGTGTAGTGAGATGACGGCGTGAAACACACCANTCTATTTGCATAATAAACAATAAACATACAACTCAATTTATGTCTTAAAAGTTAAAAATATTAAAAATCGTTATTAAATTATATATACAAAATAGTAATATAAATGGAATTTATTTTGTTTAGCAAGGGATCAAGAGCATGTCGAAACGATCCCTACACTTATACAAAAAATCATATTCTTACCAGGATAAAATATTACGTCTAGATAATGAACATGCTGACAATGGTGTAGTGGGATGACGGCGTGGATTGCACCATACTGTTATCCACATATTGAAATAATATATTCTCTCTTACCAGAGCGAGATAGAACAAGCTCTAGAAGTGCCAGTAACACCGCCTTACTCCATCACAAATGAGCCNTACTGTCATCCACATATTGAAATAATATATCCTCTCTTACCAGAGCGAGAAAGAACAAGCTCTAGAAATGCCAGTAACACCGCCTTACTCCATCACAAATGAGCTGAGAATGGAAAGCAGGCGCGAGGAATGAAGCCTGGTCCGAGATCTCCTTTCCATGATCAATCTACTCAAGAAACTCAGTGTTTGAATGATGTGGAACATGATCTTGGATCAAACTTCATTCCAACCACCAACTTTCCTTTTCTTCCTTCAATCTCCTTCCATCTTCTTCATCATCTCTTTCACCAATCTCTCACTAATGATTCTTCAATCAAACATAAACTTGTATTATTGATGGGAGAAGGTTATAATATTCAAAGCAAATGATGGGCAGGTAATGAGAAAGATAAAATATAAGCGCAAGAGATGGGATTTTTGGCTGGAGCTTGTTGTCTTCTTTCAAGAGAGCTCTTTATGGGAGTGAGTGATGAGCTTTTTCACGTTATCTATCAGAAANTTTGGTAATAGTTTCAATGTAGCATATAATCATGAATTCAACAAATGAAACTTGTTTATAGGAGAGAATCATGGTTAATATTATAGGGATAAATAATATGTATACTTTTCCAAAAAGTACATAAATTTAACCTGATATTTAGAGCTTTGTTGTGGGTGAATTAAGCTTGTTGAAGACTACATGTTAGTTACTTTTAAACGACTTTTTTATTGAAAGTGAGTTACACTAGTGAGTTGTTTTTTATCATAGAACTTTATTAAATGAAAGACTACTCTAGGAATGCTCTTACTTAGCTCTTCAAGCAAATATCTTTGGAAAATAAGTGAATTCATGATGCCTTTAAAATGTTTAGTTATTGCAATGTATAGGGCCCACTTAAATCAACCATTGGGGGACTTGTTTGGATTGAGAGGCTTCGAGTGACTTCAAACTTGATGATTTTCATCTCGTAAGAGATTAAAGTAGTATCATAATCAGTGACTTATTAAACATGTATCAAGCTATTATAATTTGTATTTATAATTTTTTATGATCCTAATTTCTTTATATTTTAGTTCTAAAAGACACTTCAATATAAGTAAGACATTTGTTTAAAATGCAATATTCTTTTCTTGTGCATTGTGTGAATTTCAAGTTCTTTGATCAAAACAATGTAACAACATATTTTTCTATATGAATTTATCATGATTTTCATATGTAATATAAGAAAATGAGGAACAATTATCATATGTGCAATAGCTAAATTAAGCCATCTTTTTAAGGATTTAGAGGAATATAAGTAATATATCATGTAATTGGCCATAAAAATTACAAGCTCTTTGGCATTTCCTTTTATTTTATGCAAATCAATAAAGTACAAGATAAGTATACATTAAAGAAACATAATTATTTTCTTAGCATAGGATATATATGAATGAAATAAATTTTTTCATACTTCATATTTTCCTAACCAACTTAAAGCATTTTTGGTACAAGGAGTCCAATGAATTTATATCCTTAAGCTTCAAATTGGTTTTTATTTTTTATTAAGATTTTAATGATATTCAATAATTACAAGAGAAAGTGTGTGTGAGAGAGAAATTTAGTATAAGAATTTATCAAAGATTTTAGGTTATATAAGCTTGCATTCGACAAATGGCTCCTAATTTATAAGTCAGAATGAATGTTAGTATTTTAAAGTTGAATAAAAAACTTTTATAAAATAGATGGAATATGAATTTGATATTCTTAGCTTCATGTATAGTGAAAGTAAATTCTTGAGTTTTTTAATCAAATAATCTTTGCAAATAACTGAATTTATACATCCCTTAGAGGAGTTCAATAATTTAATATTGAGGGTCAAACTAAATTAAATTAAATGTTTGGGCTACTTGATAATTTTAGGTTTAGGAAACTAATGGCTTTGGGTAGAAAAATTATTGCGTGCGGTGTCCGATCAGGATAGTAAAAAAACTTAGAGTGGGCCCCACTCTTACAAAAAAAAAAATACAAAAAGATGTATTTCAGTGGTCCAGATTGGATACCGCACGCAAATTTTCTACTTTAGGTAGTTTNGGTCAAACTAAATTAAATTAAATGTTTGGGCTACTTGATAATTTTAGGTTTAGGAAACTAATGGCTTTGGGTGGAAAAATTATTGCGTGCGGTGTCCGATCAGGACTGTAAAAAATTTTAGAGTGGGCCCCACTCTAACAAAAAAAAATACAAAAAAATGTATTTCAGTGGTCCAGATCGGACACCGCACGCAAATTTTCTACTTTAGGCAGTTTAAATCGATTGTACCATAACCAGTTTCTTCTTGAACTAGTACAAGCTTTCATAATATATTAGCTCTACATAAACAAATGCGAACGTATATTAGCGCCTTAAGTCTTTTATTTTATTCAAGTAGCTAAAATGGACATCAAAAAATAATTCAAATAAAGTTTCGGTTCATCCCTTGAAAAATGTTTAAGGAACCAACAAAGTGAAAGTAATCTTATTCTACTAAGGGTCTAAATCTATAATGTTGCATCCCTTAAAAAAGGTGAGGATTAAGAAAGTGGAAAATGAAATTAAGTTCTTAATTTCAAATTATGGTGGCTAAAGGATCCTTTAATTAGTGATTTTGGGGTTAGTATTGAAGGAACCTTAGGCGCTTATTAGTTATTATCATAATAGCAAGCATTCTTATAACTAATACCGCTGGAATACTATGGATTAACGTCAGAATTAGCATCATAAATAATTCTGACGAAAGTTTAGTGATCGATTTGTGTTCGTTTAGCTTCGCCTACTGTCAAGCTCCCAAAAGAATCGATGCTGAGGAGTTGCGTCGAGAGGGGGACGCTAATCCGACGCTTTACGGTTGGATTAGAGTATGCATATGTCGACACTAAAATTACTAATTAGCAAACATTAACGTCGATGCAAAAGCCGTAAAATAAGGTTACCGCAAACCACAACCTCCACTTCACATTTCTTCTTTCCCAAACTCTTTTCCTTCTCTTTCGGCTATCCTTCATAGCATCTAAGCTTTTCCGGCGATTCCGACTCCAATTCATCGATCCAACCTCATCCAAGGTGAGAAAACTTCTTCCACATGTCCAAGCTTTAGTTTAACATAAGTTTTCATATTTTGTTACTTTCATAGGTGTTAGATCCTAAAAAACATAGGTTTTGCTCAAGTTATTTTTTGCATTCCTTTGTTAGGTATGAAATGTGTATAGATTTCATGATTTTAAATAACTGTAGAGTGATATGTGCTTACATATAAAAGTTTAGGCTTGAGATATGTAAATACATAAGAATTTTGTGCTATGTAATTTTAGATTAGTACTATATATGTAAATATGAAAGTATGAAAATTTAGATGTGAGATTTGTAAATACATAAAAAAGTTGTGCTATGTATGTAAGTATGAAAATCTAGGTGTGAGATATGTAAATAGATAAGATTAGTGCTATGTATGTAAAGATGTGCTCTGTATGTAAATATGTAAATATGAAAATTTTGGTGCGAGATATCAAAATAAATAAAAAATTTGTGCTATGTATCTAAATATGAAAATTCAGGTGTGAGATATGTAAACACAAGAATTTTGTGCTATGTTAGTTAAGGGTGGAGTTAGGCTAGTGTCGATTTTTGTTTGGTTAAGTGTAAAATAATAGGCTATGTTAGTTAAGTGTGGTAATATAATAGGTTAGTGGGTTGATGGGTTAGGTTGGGTGTTAATGGGTTAATCGGTTGATTCTTGATTTGTGGGCTTTAGGTTTTAGGTATGATGTGTAGGTGGCCTAAAGTTTTTGGTAGTGTGTAGATTATAGTCTAAGGTTTCATGTAGGTGCTACGATTTAAATTAAAAATATGCACTCAGTAGGACACAATAACATTTTACTAATCTTTAGAGCTACATCTATAATACAAATGAATATTGAAAGAATTGAATCTTCGTATATACCAACCTCGTTAATGGAGAAAAGCTGGATATCACTTGGGATGGAGAACTCTTCTCCTCTGCACATGTACTTGATGCATTGATGTAGAGTTGAAGATATCATCCCATACTCATGAATCCAAGGGCATTTGAGCAAGGCTCTAAAGGACGTGTTCCCACCAATGACATGGAACTTGGCTTCACTTTTGAACTTCTCAAATTGGAGAGGAGGGGTTATGGACCCAAAGGACTTTTACCCCTTCTTGTTGAAGCCATGTAACATGATCTTGTTCGAACATAATCTTCGAGTGCCTGGTGAAAGGAACTTGAGGGTGCACATACTAATGATGTTAACGAATGCACTGAGGTCAAAAAATATATACTTTAGAGGCGTTCCATATATTATAGTTGTCACACAAAAAGGACGGTTGTGGTTTGCAGTGGCCAACAACCAGTCATCCTCAAAAAAAGTAAGGGCAGCTATATCCTGCGTAGCATCAGCCTCCTTCATATTCTCCTTGATGTAGTAAGCATGGAAGGCTTCAAGCTCTAAAAGAGCTTTCACTATAGTCTTCTTAAGCTCAGGAAATAGAAGGAGAGCATCATAAGAGCGTAACAATGTTGACAAATCTTTTAAGATGTGTGAGCACGTTATAACCCACCTTGCAAGAAGGATTTTTAGTTCTTTGGCTCTGAGCCGGAACTTCATGTGGACCATCTACCTCTTGTGTATCGATATACTTCCTCTTCTCATGAGGAGTGGGTCTAACTACCCGTTAAGGAAGGAGTTTGTTGCCTTGTAAGAAAACTTTCATAATATCCTTTCCAGGGGACCCAAAGTGATCGTCCCTAACAGAACATTCAGGTGATAGCTCTATAAAAGAACCCGATGAAATAAGTTTCTCACCTACACCATCCGATGACTGGCTTAGGTCATCACGTATTTGGTAAGTGCCATCAAAGAAGGACAATAATGTGTATTTCTTGTCTCTTTTGCTATGCTCAACTATGCCGAACTCATGAGATCTAACCATGTAGATAAAAAACATAGAAAAGTACCCACAATGTTCTTCTAAACTCTAAGTTGGTCTATATACTAATTTTTTTTCTAAATTGGACTGTTATATTTTTAGATCAAAATTTTAGAATATCATAAAGAAACTCATTTACATAATCTACTTATTTTGGTTTTGAAAGATTGGAGTGTCACTTAAGCACCAAGTACCACGCGCTTAAGCGCTAGAAATAGTTACTTGATGATTTAATGAATTTGGATGAATTTTTGAAGAGGTGTTTGAAGCAACCCTTGGTGAAAAGAGGGAAATAGCTAATTGACACAAAAATATATTCAATTGGCTTTTGAAAAGAGGCAACTCTTAGAAGATTCATTGAATGTGGACACATTTTAAAAAGACACCAATGCACCTTTTGAAAAATTATAAAAGAATGACTTGGATTGGATTGAAGAGTCTTCTTACAGCCTTCCTTCCAACGCACTAGATAGGAGTTGCTGCCACCCTCTAGACACCGCTGACGCCTCTCTCTATCTTAGATTAATTAGGATATTTTTAGAGAGAAGAAGAAAGGATAATTTTTTATGTTTGACACATCTTGCTCAACATTTCTAATATCTACTATTATTAGCAAATTTAAAAATATTTTTCACCTACTCATTCGATGTTGCAGTCCTGACAAATTTATTTTGAGAGCTCGAAGAAGCTATAAAGCTTAATAGGATAAACATCGCTAGATGTTTACATCTATTGTAGGTTTAGGCTTGGGAGCATTAACATTTTGGTGGTCTGGCCTTATCTATACCCTATCCTAACAACATTTTAAAAGAAAAAAATCACTTGGATTTAGGTATAATTTTTTTATTAAATAAATGATTTATTAAATTATGAATATTTTATACAAAGTTTTAAAGTAGTTATAGGTGAAATGAATATAGGGTAAAGTAAGTTCTAATAAATAATATAAAGTTCTATTGTAATAAATTGGTTGATTTGAGAGATAGTTAAGCGAAACAATTATATCAAATGACTATGTATTCAAATAGTTACTTAATAAAACATGATTTATTAGATTTTTGTTTACTTTTAGGTACTTCTAACCCCATGCTTAGTGGATTTATTTTTTCTTCTAGCACAAATTTGCATTTCAAGTTTTGATTATAGAGATGACAAGTGCCACTAATATCTTAAAAGAGTATAGAGAGCACCTTCTAGATCACATCATAAGATAATTTGGAGGACAATCATAGCTCAACATAGAGCCAATGATTACAATTTTCAAGCTTGTGGATGATAGAGGTAATGCATTTATTGATTAGTTTGACCAATGTTAGTTATAGCTTTGAAATTAGAGATTAAATTACAATGTAGATCCCACCATAACACCAAATAATAATTTTTGTGCAATAGTTAATCACTTATATTAGTATTCATCTTAGACTTCATTATATCTACTTCAAGTTGAGTCATAACCTTTAACAACATACTATCATATGCCACATATAGAATGAATTTAAGCAAGTATGTCTTACTTTGAACTAAATGTAATATGTAATTTCTTATAACCAATTTACTAGTTCATCATAGTAAGAGAGAAATGATAAAAAAAAGACCTTTTTCAATCCTTCAATGGCAGCGATGTGCAAATACCTGTGGAATGATGCTCATACTTAATGCATTTAAAGTAAAAGCTTGACAACTACATTATCTAGTGCACTTTAAAAGCACTGAAAAATAATATTATGATACTAGTGATAATATCTATGCTGGTAATTCAGTTACACCACAAGTCATGTTGGATAAGGGTAGTGGTGTAAAGAAGCCGAACACAAGTGAGCCTAGGCTCAGCTCCTGTTTCGAGCTCAAAAAGTGTGTTCGTGTTCAGGTCGTTTGTTTAGTGAGCCGAACATGAGCTGTTCATGAACAAAGAGTCGTTTTGACAACTTCAATCACATAGTCATAAGATGTTAAGGGTTGGGGCAAGATTTAAAATATGTTGTTTATATTAAAACATCATTTGAATCTAATTTAATAATTTTTATTCTATTTTCTTAATTAATACTTTTAATCGATTATAAATCTTTGTAGCAATAGAGTCAATTACAATTTTTATATATAACTGATGAGTAGTATTTCGAGCCAAAACAAGCCGAACACGAACGAACAAATCTTTCGTGTTTGGCTCGTTAAGTTTGCGAATGAGCCGAATACGAACTGCTGGCGAACAACAAACCATTTTGATAGCAATATTTGTCTTAATTAATTTCACAATCACTTTCTATCATTTAATATTGGATGTGATTCATACCAAAATGTTGCATTCTTGCAACAACAAAGTGAATCATAACATTACAATTAGACAACTTCATCCACCCGGGAATCCAAAACAACATTTAATCTCTATATTCTTTGTTTTATTTTTTTCTTTTATATTTTAAAAACAATTTTGGTAAACATTACTCCAGAGTAGGGGTGTAAACGAGCAGAACATGAGCGAGCCCAGCTCAGTTGGTGTTTGGCTCGTTTATATTTCAAGCTCAAAAAGTGTGTTCGGGTTCGGTTCGTTTGCTTAACGAGCCGAACACGAGCTGTTCACAAACAAAGCGTCATTTTGACAACTCTAATCACGTAGTCATAAGATGTTAAAAAGTGGGGCATGATTTAAAAATTATTATTTATATTAAAACATCATTTGAATCTAATTTCATAATTTTTATTATATTTTCTTAATTAATACTTTTAATTGATTATAAATCTTTGTAATATTGTTGTCAATTAAATGTACATAATTGATGAGTAGTATTTCGAGCCAAAATGAGCCGAACACGAACGAACAAATCTTTATTCTAGTTCAGCTCGTTTGGCTCGTTAACTTAGCGAACGAGCTAAACATGAGCTGTTCACGAACAATGAGCCGTTTTGACCTCCCTACTCTAGAGAGAGAGAGAGAATAATGAAGAAGATGATGATAATTATGGGGAGAAATGAGTTAGCCATGCATGGCCTTGGGCAACTATCAAGATGGGGGTCAAATCGATTAATGCTGAGACCGCATGCCATTACTTCTAGAGGTAGATGGCAACAAGGACAAAATTATTTTTTATATTATCAATCATCATTAGTAATTATATAAATAAACATAGATCTAATTTTATATTACCATAGCTTTGTAAATATGTTGCTATGAAATGGAATTTTTTCTTTTTTTTCTAAGATTTTGTTGAATAATTGCGATGTTAAGTTTAAAATTTATTCGAATTTTTTAAAAATATACTATATATAGATATATTATTTTTTTCAAATAAGAATGGCCAAAGGCTATTATACGAGCCCCGGCCTTCCCTCATGGGCCTAAAAATTCGAGTACTACACCCTACACTCGGAGAGGATTGAACCCCATACCAGGGCTACTTACAATTGACAAACCAGGGCTACTTACAATTGACAAGCAGATGTTCGACCAACTGATCTGAGTACGCGACGCATATATATATATATATATATATATATATATATA